>JALPQI010007894.1:0-45592 GCA_025490895.1 Thaumatotibia leucotreta | reverse complement strand
TTTGAATATTTATGGTAGATTATTAGCTGCTAATCATTGTAAATATTGTAAGTGATATACATTGACTGAGAGATGAGGAGGGCTTGTTATCTGTGTTACGATTGTTATCATTAGGTACAAATCGAGCAGTGCATGGCGTGAAGAACTTTATAACTGCAGATATATAATAAATTTAATTTATGACAGATTGAAGTTCAATTTTCATCTCGAATTATTAAGTTGTTAACGTCATATAGGATATTTTCCTACTTAATTTGAAAATTCAGCTAAGATCAATTGATATATTATTTGCACTGGGCAAAGTTACTCCCGTAAGCCAAGTTTACGGGTTATTCCCACCTGTTACCACCAACTTGACACCAGTGGTAACAACTGGGATTTTTTTTCCCACCTGTTACCACTGGGAACAACTGGGAATTAAAATTCCCAACTGTTACCACTAAACTAATTAGTCACTAAGTTAATATTTAGTAGTCCTATTGCAATAGGATACCTAGTGGCCATAAATTTTGTTATACAATGGTAACAATTTCCAGAGACTATAATTATTATAAAATGTTATACTACAAATAAAGACGAATTACACTGATTTTTTTATTCAAAACAAGAATATTTCAATATTTCATTTTTCGTGTAAGTACCTAAAATCTTGTAGTAGTTATAATAATCTTAAAAAAGGATTGAGATTCGTAATCAGTTAAAACAACACAATGAAAAATGAAAGTTATCCCTTCTACGAGCCGGTCACCCATCATCCCTTTTTACCTGCCCCTGTGATAATCAAGTCAGTAGTTCTTAATATTTTTGGTTCAGATTCAGAGTAGGTAATACTGACAACATATTTAAAAAAAAGTTTAAAAAATATTTTAAAAATTTATTCATTTTTGTTAAAATTCGATGGTTAATAAGATATTTTATAAATAAAGTAATATTCATAAAAACAAGCACATTACTAGTAAAGTACTTGGTGGTAACAACTGGGATTCATTTTTCCCAGTAGTTACCACTAAAGTGATTGGTGGTAACTACTGCGAATTATTTTTCCCAGTAGTTACCACCAAGTACTCTGGTGGTAACAGGTGGGAAAAAAATTCCCAGTTGTTACCACTGGTGTCAAGTTGGTGGTAACAGGTGGGAATAACCCAAGTTTACGACACTTGTCCTCGTAGTAAGGGAACAGTTTCTCGAAACAATAGAACAGTGCCCTATGCAAGTATGCATCTGTAGACGAAGCGTTAACCGTACTGGCCTGCTGGCATTAATTATATTGTACGTTCAAACAAAGATAAGTAACGATAAAGACCATCAATTTTATAATATTTGTGTAATAAATTGAAGTGGAACCAGAATCCATTGGGATTCGTTTGAGACCAATGAAACTTTACAGAATCAAATTTTTAATTCGTTATTATTATTTTTTTTTTATTTATTAAGAACACAAACAGTCACATAAACAAATGAGGATAGAGTACAATGTACGAAAACATGAGCAGAAAAAGACCTGGAGGTTCATTTCTAAATAAAAGTTAACAGCACTATAACAAGAGATAGAAAACATGAGCCATACACAATACGACGTCTAACGCTAGATGTAATAGTATAGTTATTTTTGTATAAAAGATACACACGCCATTGGCAACATTTAAATATTCAAATTATTTTTGTTTGCGCACTTTCTGATTGGGATGTGTGCGTGTGTGTGTGTGGGGGGGGGGGGTGCATATTGTGTATGTATGTCATAAAATATTTATTCAAAGCTAATGAAACCACGGATGTCAGTCAGCCTAAAAATAATAAACAAAAATTAAGAATTATGTAATCATTTCCAACTATTTAGCATTATGCTTTGTGAAACCGTAAAAACAGCATATAAAATAAAATTTGGCTCGAAAACGTGAGTGACCCGTATAACCTTTTGTCCGTCGTGTTGCCAGCAATACAAAATTGTACCGCGCATTGTAATTGAATGCGATAAATTTTTACATTCTCTGAGCCAAATGTGACATTTGGTTTTTTTATCCGACTCTGATCCGACGAGCTAGATATTGATTGACTTACGGAGGTAAAAAGGTTAAATGAACTGAGTATATATATAAAATAATATTTTTTTGACTATTACTTTCTTTTCAGTATAATTATATTTCATTATTTTGTATAACTCTTGCGGCGAAGAATCGTGTTGAAGGCTATGAGTGCTATGACTAAATTTGGAGAGTAAGTAATTTCGTAGCTAAAGTTAGTCTTTACTGTGATGATGTCTCTGGTTCGGCTATTATCGGCTCGTAAGTATATGTCAAGGTTAGCTGGCTGCATACAGGTTTCTCAATGCACCGCTTTAATGGAGTCAAGTATACAAATATAATGTACTTACATTATTTAGCCTCCGATTCTATTACTGCCAAGAGCTTACGAATATTAAGTTAGAAAAATTACGAATGTGTGCTATTGTATTGTCATTCCTATTAGACTCACACTGCCGTGCTATTTATAAACGCGATACTTGCGTCCAAAATAAAATAAAAAATCTTAGCCGAATATAAGAAAGTAAATAATTGAACGTTTTTTCACACAATTTCTGCAATTGGACGTAGTTTAGCGAAGGGGATCCAAACTCTGAAATTTGTCACTGAAATGAATGATTTTTCCTTTTGACATACGATTTAAATTGTATTGACAGATTTTTGTAGACTGGATCCTTTTCCATAAACTATGTTCAATTGTCATAAGCACGGCAGTACACTCATCTGTTATAAATACAACATAGATATTTGTGTGACATTTGAACATAAACGGTACCCACTATACTTTTATTCCATAAGTATACATATAAAAGGTTCTTATTTAGAGGTTGTTATTTAGAGACTTTTGGTTGTCAAGGCCGTGTGCCGTGGGCCGTGTGGTGACGGCAGTAAGAATACATGTGTCATCACCCCAACTCCTCCTGCGGGTGTCGTAAGAGTCGACTAAGGGATTGAAGTGTCACTGACCATTATTTGATAAAAGATTGATGATGGGCAGCAGCGTCATCATAGTGGACACATTACTGCGATCGCCAATCCGCTTGCCCAGTGTGGCGATTATGGGCCTCTACCTCCTAATGCGTCTATACGCATAGTTAATAGCTACGTCCAGCAGTGGACTATCATAGGCTGATGATGGTTGTCAAGCGACGATCTATTAATACAGAATATTTATAATCACAAATAAGTAGGTACTCTCAACAGTCGCAACTCTGCATTTTTTCGATAATTATTAGCCTGATCCGTTAACCATTATCATACAAGTAGTCACATTCACACTAGAAAAAACAAAATTAAATCAATTATGTAACGGTTATATAATGACAGTATCAACTTATCTTACAATAGCCATCGTAATTCTCGTCTTGCGTCGCAATTAATAAAAGCAAAAACGGAACCTTTAGTTCGGCGCTATAATAGAGTTGTAAATTAAATTTGTGTTGTAATCGATATCGAAAAACACTGAATTATTTATTTGTTTACGGTCAGATGCTTTCATTGGTTTTGTCCGACAAATCGTTGTGTAAGAGTGAATACGGGTGTAGTTTGTAACTACACTTTAGGCCTATGAATGATTTTTTATGTAAAATAAGCGCGAGCGTGCTAATTTGAAAAAAAAATCAAATATTTATAGTTTAGGTAGATTTTTTTAAATCAGGTTGTATTGGGATTTTCTTGAATTTATCATTGAATCCGGAAAAACATTGAAATTGTCGTTAGATTGGTTTGTAAACACAAAAATTAGGATGTTTTAATCAATGACCAGAGGTCGGACATATGTGTGTCAATGTTTGCAGTAATACGGACATGACTCCAAAGTTGATTGAATAATTAATCATTTAATAATTTTCAGAAAAAAGAATTGTAAATAGTCACCTCAAAGCTTCGAAATCAAATTTCAAGAAATTATTAATTTAATCAACTTTAAGCCATGTCTATATTTTGTCAGCCTCTGTAGCCTAGTTGGTAGTGACCCTGCCTACGAAGCTGGAGGTTCCGGGTTCGAATCCCGGCGAGGGCATTCTTTGTGTATTTATTTATCACAAATGTTTGTTCCTTGGTCGTGGCTGTGTATGTATCTAAGTATCTATACGTATCTATCTATTATATATATCGTCGCCTGGTACCCACATCACAAGCCTTAATTGAGCTTACCGTGGGACTAGGTCGATTTGTGTGAGATGTCCCAAGATATTTATTTATTATTTATTTATTTATTTATATTATTGCGACCAATGACTCACATTTATCCGTTCTTAGATCATGAGATCATGACTAAAGTAAATATAAAAATTATTTAAATGTACTGATTATGTCCTAAACAGTCCCGTTAAGAGCTTCGCTCGTATTAAGGTGCATTCAGACCAAACGAGCATTCGCTATTCTAACCCCCCTATTCTACGAAATTCGATCGTTACACAAAACGTGATTCGTTGATTTCGTAGAGTGGGGGATAGAATAGCGAATGATCGTTTGGTCTGAATATACCTTTAGACTTACACCCTGTACCTATACCAAGAAATTTACTTTGCCTTCTAAGAAGCTTATCATAATTACGACAACAAAGAAGATCAAAAGCAACTCACCAACTTTTACCGTTTCAAAACTACGGAATAATTTCCGCTCAGCTGTTTCAAACAAAGCTTGATAAAGAGTAGTCACGTACTGTACCTTACGCAACGCCCTTAATAAACAGATAGAGATCTAAAAAATATTCCATCCGTAAGCTTAAATTCCACGTTTGGAGTCCCGGCCCATACACCATTATACGCAAACGTTAGCAGTTTATAAAACAAGCGTAACGCAATATAAGTTTTTTCAGTATTTTGATTTAAAAACTAAAATTGTAATTAAACTTCAGCTTTCGAATTTGTATTTTAATTAAACTCAAGCTTTCGAATTTGTTTGACATTTAGTTTTTGGCTCCGCAATGCAAAAAGGAGTTTTATTCCTGCCGTTGAAATAAATAAATAAAAATGATGGTACAATTTTACACAAATCGACCTAGTCCCATGGTTACCTCAATTGAGGATTGTATTATTAGTACCTTCTATAGCAACGATATTTATGTAATCGATATTATTTTATAGTATATTATTAAATAGATTACAGTAATGACCTAGAAAAAAAGATTTTGTGAATATCGCAGGGATTCGGACTCAGAACCGCCAACTGCGTAGGCGAGGTCACTACCAATTAATCGGATAATTACGGAGGGTAGGAGTATTTTGAGCTCGCGACTTCCTCGCACAATGTAGCAGCATCGTGATACAGAGAGGAAATGCCGCCAGCATCTTCGGTACAATGCCATCGGCGCCACTATAAGATATAGGTTAGTTATATGTTATTTATGTATATAAATTGTACAGATTTGTAAATAAAGAATTTTATATCATTTTATATTTATATAAAACATATCGAACTAACGTTAAAGTTTTTGTTACAGAGTAAGTACAACATGCTTCGGTCACTATCCATTTTCGCAGTTTGTGTGTTGCCATAAATTGTTAAACCCTTTTGAATTCATTCATTCGTAAAATGTACCTATTCACAGTTTTGTCTTCGAGACTTTTCTTACGTTTTTAAAAATGAAGAGTTGAGGTCCTGCTTTAAATTCTATCACTGTTTCTAAAGTACGTGATACACTTTTCGCGAGCATTTCTTTCGGGGACTGTTAAGATTAGTTGAGCAAAGATTTATTGCCGCGTCTGCCCGTCAGGTGGGCCACGGCTTTATTTATGATGAAGATCGTTTAAGGGATTTAGAGAGAGTCATGTTTCATTCTGTACTATGATTACAGTAAAGCTACTTGGCTGGGATGGCATATCAATTAGCCTATATTATAGTTCGCATACGCGGTTTGGTGACGGCAGTAAGAATACATTTGTCACCACCCCAACTCCTCCTGCGGGTGTCGTAAGAGTCGACTAAGGGATTGAAGTGTCACTGACCATTCTACAAGATTGATGATGGGCAGCAGCGTCATCCTAGTGGACACATTACTGCGATCGCCAATCCGCTTGCCCAGCGTGGCGATTATGGGTATTTAATTTACCTCCTAATGTGTCTATACGCATAGTTAATAGGAGAGGCCTACGTCCAGCAGTGGACTAACATAAGCTGATGACGATAATTCGCATTAGGTATTTTCTTTAAAATGTCGATTGTAGTAGCAAAGAAAGGGCAGAATAAAGACAAGTTTGTTACACTGTGAAAAAGCAATGATGGAGACAGAAATTTCTAATTTTATCCACTGGTGAAAATACTGAGAAGTTGATAATTTGTATTGTGTGTTGCAGTCAGCACAAAAGTAAATTAAGGTTCTTATAATTTGGTTTAAATGAGAACATTAGGCCTTTTAATATTTAGGTTAAGTAGTGGTAGTTTCTTTTAAGAAAAACTTCTATAAAATAATAAATTACATTTCGCAAAAACGTTTTTTAATTCGCAATATTCATAGAGACCACGGCTAGGCAAACGCAGCGTAGGACGTCCACCCACAAGATGGACAGACGAACTTATGAAGGTCGCCGGGACACGCTGGATGCAGGTCGCATCCGGTACATGTGGGGGTCCAGAGGGAAGGCCTATGTTCAGCAGTGGACGTCTTATGGCTGAGATGATGATGATATTTGAGATTAAAAACATTATCTGTAGGCCTTACAATGGTTTAAAAATATGTGGTTAAAGTTTCGAGTTTAATATCGATTATGAACAGAGATCGGACCAATGTGCGTCATTGTTCGCAATAATATGGACATGACTCCAAAGTTTATTGAATAATTATTCATCGTATTGCGAAAACACAAATCAAATTATATATTAACTAAATATTTTGATTTGTACTTTTAATTTTTCTCCAGTAGTCTACTTAATACTATATAAATTATAAACATTAGGTGATCTTCGTCGTTTTTCTTTGGTATATGACATCTAATATTTATAATGAATAATTTTTCATTTAATCATTTTCAGAAAGTTACCTATTTGACACCGGTAGCTATGAAAACGTTTCTAAATAGTCACCTCAAAGCTTCGAAATGAAATTGCAAGAAATTATTCATTTAATTAACTTTGGAGCCATGTCCAATGTCCATATCCTCCTAAGGCCCGGGCCTTTTAAAATATTTTTAGTCAGAAAGACCGAGGTGGCGTTTTAAAGAACAAAAAATGGCGACCGTTGTTAAGTCCTGACGTCATGGAATTAATGTTTACATTCTGATTGAACGACCTTTAACCTCCTGAGTCCTGGATAAAAAATGAGTACACTCGCATAAAAGCCGAGAGTCCTTTTTAACACTATCAGCGTAAAGTCCTGGGTAAAAATCGAGTACGCTCGCATAAAAGCCGAGAGTCCTTTACAATACCATCAGTGTTGAGTCCTGAACTTTCTGTCGCTTTTTTTAAGGTTTAAAATGAGCCTGTCAGATTTTTGTTGGAACAAAGTTAGTTATACACTCAAAGAGGCATACTTTAAGCATAATTTATTTTATAAATTATTTGGGCGTTATAAAGGCCTCTCGGCTTTTATGTGACTAAAATTATATAATAAATGTGGCGAATATGTGTCATTTTGTATGAAATCAGGTGTATCTTTGAAAAATAAAATAAAACATAAGGGATTGCCAAAATGCTATAATAATAAAAAATAACAAAAATCGTAGAACGGTTCAATTATTAAAAGATTAAAATCTTTCTTTTAAAATTTAATTAAATACAAAACTGTTGTAGTTAAATCAGTCTACTTCTCACATCACAATAGTGTCCTCATAAAGTAACTTTACTTAAGTATTATAAAAACAATTGTAATAAACCTTCTGTAACATCATATTATAATTAAGAAAATTTAATCAACATATTTCAAGGAAAACTCATTTTAAACAAGTGTGAAAACTTAATGATGCTATGAACAAAATCCGAGAGGGCTTTACAAAGGTCAAATTAATTTAACACTTAATTGTGCTTCAAACATCATATTTACAATAAAACTAGTAATTACATTATAATAAACATGTAAAATAATCATTAAATAAATAAAAAGACACACAAAAACAAACAGGTTTAAGCGAAAAAATAAGATTGAACTCACATCTACCTGTGCGATGTGACATCTTGCCGGACTTTTGACGTCGCACTGAACAGAATATTCTTTTTCACTGGGCAATAGCCTTTGCGAAATAGAGATAGATATATTTTTGATTGGACGACATCCATTGATTCTCAAATTCACGCAATTATTGCCTGATTTTAAGCGCGAAACATTAAGGCCTTTATAACGGACAATCGGCGTTTATGAATAACTTTAGTTTTTAGCGCTCGGTCTTTACACATGTCATGATTTTGGTCGTTATAACGGACTCTGGGACTTTATTTATAACTTTATTTTTTAGCGCTCGGTCTTTACACATGGCATGATTTTGGCCTTTATAACGGACTCAGGGACTCAGGAGGTTAAAATTTTATTACCCAGGACCCAGGACTTAATGATGAACGCCATTTTGTTCTTTTAGAAGGCACTTGGGACTAGGACTTTAGGATATAATTGCGAGCAATGACGCACATTTATCCGATTTTTGCTAATAAATAAATAAAATAATAATAATCAAGTTACTTGAAAGTAAATGTCGTTACGAACTTTCAATATTTCTACGCCGTCGCAGTATCCAAGTAAATCCCTCCCAAAGAACTTGCGAACAAATCTGTAGACATATATTCGTGTATATATTTCCGGCGCGGTTTTTCACTTTCCCGACGGATGCCCATTATTTTCCGGACAATAAGCCACACGTTATTCCGGAATATGAGTTTTATCTTTTCAACAAAATCACCCAATTGTGTTAACTGTGATCATTTTCGAGTTATATTTTATACAAAGACGAGCAACGACAATAGTCTGTCTCTAAGGCGGACTTGCGCCAATCGAGATTAGCGAGTTAATTTAGATTAAGCTGTCAAATACCCTGCGACTATATACAACATGGACATCTAACGCCAGATCAAAAATGCCCCCAAAAACAATTGTTCAATTGTGCCAAGATGGGCAGGACATAGCGCTTTTCTTAACACCGCGCATATTTCGGCACAGCATCCTTGACAAATGTTTATAGAATATAGCCAATCAAAACTTTGATGGACCAATCACAACTATTTTTAAATGGCGGTTTAAGTTTTATAGGTTGATTTTGAATTCATTACCGTGATGCATTGAAAAGGGAATGACACTTGTCAACTAAAATTCAGGACCGTTTTTGAAAGGCAATTTAGTATGGCGTGCGGCTTCCATGTTTTATTTGTTCGTAGCAAATACCATACGAAATGATGCGTTAATCCGCTAACCACGATCGGCGCTAGTGGGCCTAAGCGGTCTCATCGGCCAATAGACACTTGATAACGCCATCGCCAAGGAGATACCCAGAAAAAAAAAACCGGGCAAGAGCACGTCGGGCCATGCTCAGTGAAGGGTTCCGTAGTTGTTCAAAAATGGCTGGTCAAATTATGTTCGAAATAGTTTTATTTTAAGGTATTTTGTAAGCCTATTCAATATTCATGATTTTTGATTAATATTTTTACGCTCTTTCTGCTCGAAGTAATAGCAATTGAAATTCGATTCAGTTTAGGATCTAAATTGAATCACGATGTGTCAATTCCATAGAATAACTGTTAAAAACTGACAAGCCGAACCTAAACTGAATAGCATTTAAGATATCATGGTAGCCTCCCACCCAGGCATCTGTTGCACATCAGAGTGCATATGTTTAGATCTTACACAAATCGGCCTATATAATAGATAGATACATATAGATACTTAAATACATAGACAGCCATGACCAAGGAACAAACATTTGTGATAAATAAATACACAAAAAATGCCCTCGCCGGGATTCGCACCCGGAACCTCCAGCTTCGTAGGCAGGGTCACTACCAACTAGGCTACGGAGGCTGACTAATATATAGATAGTTTTGAGCACTTTGCCCCTCCGATATACATATCTAATATCAGAGTCGCGTTTTATACAGTTTTATTTTACAATTTCGCTGTTTGCCTCTGTAACGCACGCACATATTGGCTAGAAAGAAAGGAAAACAGCGAAATTGTAAATTGTAACTTTATAAAACGCGACCCAGCTGTACTATATATTTCACTCAGTTCGACGCAATATAAGCAAAAGTAGCAAATGATTGATACACTTTGCATGATAAGCAATATTTCTGTTTTCTTATGAAAATCCTTTGTGTGTGGAAATTTACTTTTGTGTTATCGGGAATTCGGGGCCTATTTGAGCGAGTTAGTTAAGTTTTTCTCAGAAAAGAACAATATTGAGTTTTTGTTGACTGTTACCTAATTTTGTTTTTTGTACTTAATCAGAGCTCATATTTTAAGGACAAACAGGTCTTAATCGCGTAAACTTACGTTTAATTATATCCTGACCTTTCGGGCATGACGTTACACCTTTGGTCGCAGGGTATTAACGTAAGTTTACGCGATTAAGACCCGCTTGTCTTTAAAATATGAGTCATAATCGTGAAAGTTTAAATCAATTTAATCAGAGCTCTTCGATATTAACTGAATTAAACAGTTCAACTCACGTGTACGAGCCCCGATGCATATGTTCTCGTCCAGTTAGACAGTTTTTCGAGACTATCCCGTTCATCCGGGGGACAAGGTTTAGAGACAAAACCTTCACTATTCAATAGTAGTACTAAAGTAGTTTCTTTGAATATAAAATGTTTAGACTTAATAAATCAGAATAAAAAAAAAACAATTATTTTAAGAGAGTTATTTTTTTTAATTTTTTCCACAATTTTTAATTTTTTAAATAATCAATCAATGTAAAGAACGCCATTAATATTAAAGACGACATGGTACACCTGATGCACTGCGAATTTTGCTTCAAGCTTATAAGCGCGGAATTACGGTGGTGAACGAAAACATAATTTAGACACTGGTTTGTTAAAATCGATTTATTAAACAACAAAAGCGTACTTCAGATTGTTGTGTCTCTTGAAATGTAGTAGGTACATTAACCATGACTAACGTACATACAATTTATCATTAGCATAATGTGATCATTTTTAAAATATTCAAAAATTTGTAGAAATTGTTTCGAACTAGACGAACTCCACTGCATCGGGGCTCGTATTTAATCACTTCGCAATATCGATATTACCACGATATACCGGGTGTCCAAAGATTATGGGACATGAACGGAAAGTACCTTAAATATCGTAGATAGGATATTTCGCTGAAAGAAGACTATATTTTATTTTGAAACTTAACCACTCACTTGCTTTGATTTTTGCGATAGACTCTATGTCTATGTAAAATAAGAGTGATGACATGTAACAAAAGCTACATGAAGCAAGAGCGTGGTTAAATAATACCTACTGCATTAAAAAAAATACCATGAAAATCTAGCTTTTTCTAGGTATCGGACCTATTTTAATATTTTTTCGTAATAGTATGATGTCATTCGAAAGAATAATGAAACATAGTATCTCAAACGAAAAAAATAACTCAAAATTGTAGTTGGTTCTATTTTCGGGTGAAGCAAGTTTTTTTTAACTTTGAATGTAGTTTTATTTGCCTTTAAAAATAACATAAAGTCTTCTGTCAGCAAAATGTCCTTGCTAGAATATTTAAGGTACTATCCCTTCATGTCCCATAGTCATGGGACGCCCTGTATAATTATAAGACCACGCTTATAAAAATGTACTTGATAAAGAAAAACCCTTTAAAGACAGGATTTTGAACTCTAATTTCAAAGATGATTCTATTACGTACAACATCTACTTAATGTAGATTGTATTATAAAAGTTTTAATAAAGATAGTCCTCGAGATGTCATTGCATTTAAATTGCATTCACTTGCATAATGCGATTCTCGCTAAAAGACGGTTAAATTAAACAGCTTTTTATAAGGTCGTCTAAATTTTCTCCAGTTCGCGACTTGCTTTAATAATATGACTTTGAAACTGAGACGGGGAGTTTAAATTAGCCAAACTCGTGTAGGATGAATTAGGTAGATATTACAGAGATACCATTACTATTTATTAGTAACTCTGTTTTAAGTTATTTGGATGAATCAACTTTTTTCTGTCTGTTGTTGTATTGGTTACAGTAGCCTGAGTCACGCTGCATGGTTTTATGCAAAATTATGCTAGTTAAACTTAAAAAATGTTTGAACATAGAGTTATAAAAATATATACCTATACAGACTTTTAAAAATAACAATCGTCTTCTTTGATCAAAATATCCTATCTGCGATATTTATTTTAAGGTACTTACTCTCCTTTCATGCCCCATACTTTTGGGACGACCTGTACATACGATGTTTACGAGGTTACTAGCGACTCGGGAAACACCGTGTATAATTATTTTATGGAGATATGTTCAATAAATGGGTGAATTCACTTTTTTCTGTCTGTCATTGCCATGGTTACGGTCGCCTGAGTCAATCGTCGATATCAATCTTTGACATCGAATGTATCTGTTCCGGGGTCAATATCTGAGCGTTTCAACAGCCTAATTTTGGTGGAATCATTTTTGCCGAAATTTCTATTCGTTACAATGTACTAGGAGGCACGGTACCTTATACAAATGACGAAGTATAACATTGAGATGTTTAGAAACTTCGGAAAAAACGATGCAAAATTTGGCGGATGAAACGCTCAGATATTCACCCTCCGATATTTATGACTACTGAACATTCTATACATATTTATGCTGGCATATGTACACGCTCCATAAAATAATAAGACGACAAACACAACTAACCACACAAAGGGTATTAACTTATTCGCATTTTCTAAATCGTAAATACTGTTTAAACTGTAAAGACTTTGCAACTCCTTTGTAACAAACTGAGGTTAGCTAATAATAAAGGGTGTTTTTTATATCATTAGCCATATTGCAATATGTGTTGGGTAAAGGCGTAAAAAATATTTGGTAAAACAAAACTAATCCATTTTTCATTATTCTTTTTGTTATAGATTTTTTTTTTAAATCCCATTATCTAACGAATGTTTGGTCACTATGATCACTTGCTTAATTTGCGTACTGCCCCACCATCTCATAACTGCCAAATCAGATTGGAAATGGTGTTTGAGTTTGCAACTTTAATTAACCCGCATAAGGTAACTAATTCAATGCGTTATAACGTACGTAACAAGTTTCCTACGCGTGGTGGGGAATGGAGGTGGAGCTTAACTTGCAGATAAATTCCACGAGACAGCATTATCCGTCTATCGCATACAGTACTAATAATGAGGGTATTTTGAGTTGCGCGCCGATCTGAGGGTAGTTTGACTCGAACGCGTTCACGCAAGCGCACTCCTTCTTTGTTTACAGAGTGCTGTACAACTGGCACATGGCATCTTGCGATCAGCCGAGCCAGCATAATTTGACCTCAAGAACGGAGTAACTTAAATGTTCCGTCATACAAACGCGTACTGGTTTACCTCAGATATCGATTCTAATGCACTCTCTAAGCAAATTGAATTGTTGATGACGACGAGCAGGTACAGGTAGGTATGCGCTTGGGCAGTTTTAATCAAATAACAATCGTGTGTGCATGTAGTTAGGACATTTTATTCATTGTTTAGTGCCGATGGTGGGGTGAATGACGTCGGCTGATCGGTGCTTGTGATGAACTCCTGATTGGCTAAGACTTGACTACTCAAACCTGCTACCCTTTTGTCTGCCATCGAAACGCACGGATTGAAACAAACTTGCCTAGTGACCACAAATTATGTTTTTGCCGGATAAAAAAAGGAAAAAAAAACTAAAAAAAAGTGTCACTTTTTTTTCAAAAATATTGTGTACTGGTGATCGCGAATGACATATCCAAATTTGGCTAACGACATAACAAACACCCTGTATATCCCGCTGCGAAAAGCTTTGCCCAGACGAGTTAAAAAACAGAGTAACAGTTTCATGCATTATCAGGGATCGAGCAAATGTGGGTCATTGTTCGTAATAATATGGACATGACTCCAAAGTTGAATAAATGAATAACTCAACGAATAATTTCTTGAAATGTTATGTCGAAGCTTTAAGATGATTATTTACAAAGGTTTTCATAGTTACCGGTTACCGGTAAGTAATTATTTGAAAATGATTAACTATTCAATCAATTTTGGAGTCATATCCTTATTATTGCGGATGTTATTGTTCACATTTGTCCGATCTCTGATTATTATAACCAAATATTAGCTATCTAAAGTATACGTCGTGCTTTAGGGTAATTCCGAAAATCACAGGAAGATCACTCGTAATTACATCGTCTTAAGTGTCTCCTTTCGAAATTATCCGACGTTTTTTCACATTCGTAATTATAGTTACCCTAGTACACCTTACTCCAAAATAATTGAGGCTACAGTAGCCGTACCTTAACTTTGCAAATATCGGTACGTTAGGTTTTACTCGATACGTAAAGCAGGCCTTCGCGCTAGCTCTAAAGGTGCGTTCAAACCAAAAGAGCATTCGCTATTCTAACCCCCCACTCTACGAAATTCGATCGTTACACGAAACGTGATTGGTTGATTTCGTAGGACGGGGGATAGAACAGCGAATGCTCTTTTGGTTTGAACGCACCATAAATGTCAGTGCGAGCGCGATAGAATGTATTACGTATCGAGTAAAGCTAAATGTATCCTCAGATTAAGGAATAGAATAGATACCAGGCAAAAATAGCAACTGAAGATTTATATCTACCCTTAACATCTTTACGGATTAAACTGTGTGATAGAAAGAGATAAATATATGTCTATTTGTCAGCGTATGGTATCGTTTGGATTTGACGATCAACTTTACGTTAACTTTGTATCCATCTCATTCGTACAAATGCCGTGCGAGCGTGATGGATAGCGTGGCGTAGAAAGTAAGTTACCTATCGAATCACAGCGGTAATCTCATATCTCACGGTATAGCTACTGGCCCGGCCACGACATTAGTCTAAGGCGACCAGCGGCGAGCGAATCCATGAGTTGGAGCGGGATGCCGATATGGGTACGAGAGGGAGCATCATACGTTTTCAGCTAAGCCGGTCGCCTTAGACCGATGTCGTGGCCGCGGCGTACGGGTTTTGTTACTCTGCCGCTTAGTTGTCTGTGTCACCAAGATCGTTGTTTAGTTCCATTGTCAACGGGAGTGGCTACAAATCGCCCATTCGCCGCAGATGTACTGTGTCGCTATTCTTACAGCCTCCCGTGTACTTGTCTCAGGCTAAATTATACCCTGCAGCCCTAACCAAGATGCCGATCTGCAATCGTATACGATATAATTGAGGAACAATAAGGACCAATATGTATGTTTTTAAATAGTTGTGTACCAATGTAAATATATAAATTGTACAGATTTAATAAAACGCCTTACGTAACTCTTAAGACAGACTTTATGACCTGTATGTAGGATACTTACAATATAAATTTACAAATTTTTCGCGTACAGCTGTAACGAACAACGTTATACAGCGAAAAATTATGAAAGCAAACGTCGACTTCAAAAACGTAAGTAGAATAGAATAGAATTCATTTATTTGGTGTAAAAGGTAAACTAAACTTAAATTAAAATACATCTTAAACTAAAAACAACACCAAAATAGATGCCACTCAGCATGTGCTGCTAGTTAGTTTTAGCCATGGCACTGGTTTTTAGGGCAACCAGAATACAGTCACAGCAATCGGTTCCTTAGTTACTGTAATGTGCGAAAATCGTAAATATTTAATAGAGCATAAAAGTCAGGTTCAAAATAAATCAATAACTGAAAATCTCGTAAAAGCTAGACGCAAAAGCTTGGAAGTTGTAGTAGCAGTTTACAAAAATATACACGGAAAATATTATCCAATGGGTTTGGTCGTTCCTCTGCTTTCTACGTTGGCAGGCATCCTGAATATTAATGGGAAGATATTTGTTTTAATGCGCATATGAAGGCGCGAAGGCTGCCAAATGCAGTATGCTCGTAAACAAGTGATATTTTATCGAGAATGTTCCTAGTTTCAAGGGTTTGGGTATACTGAAATAGGTTTTACGAAGTTGATGAGAATGATTTTTTTTTTCATAAAGCTTACATGATCTTACAGCTAAGCCAATATATAATGAAACGAAAATTGAAACAATCACAATAATTAATACATAAAACAAATTAAATTGACAATTTAGCTGTACAATCGACAACACAGCTGTGGATACAGACAAAGTGCCAGAAATATGTATACACACCTTTATGCCCAGGAAATAAAATTCTGTTTACATATTTTTGGCACTTTGCCTGTGTTCACAGGTGTGTTGTCGATTGTACACACTATATGGCCTAGCATCCATCATCTCGCAGAACCGTAGACATTCCGTTCTGACAGCCGTCCATCGCCATGCAAACAGATCGCAATCCGGCGCTGATGTCAGGAGCGCATTAAATAAAGAACAATCACGAATAAGTGGAGAGTTCCTACGAGACACCGTTCTAGCCGGAGGCAGAGCTAAAATGATGAGGTCTTAGTGCTGTAACCGTACCAGGACTGCAAGTATCGGTGAAGTTAGGTTTTAGTCAATACGTAAAGCAGGCCTTCGCGCTCGCTCTGATCAGTGCGAGCGCGATATAATGCATTACGTATCGAGTTTATATAATAACGTATCCTTTACTTTCCAACTCATGGTACGGCTATTGGTCATGAGGCCCGATAGCTGTCACCACTATCACAGATTGAGATGAGCATTATTCGATGAATTTGGAGCTAAACAAACAATCTTGCTACTGTGTATAACGATTAAAGGTACCTAAGGTCATGCGGGGTAAATGCAACTGTGTGGTAAATGCAACTAGTTAAAAATTATCTTTATCTTATGGGTTTCGTGAAAAGATCCTGCCTACTATGTTGCGTTTGATAAATCAAACCATGTTCTATTTTTCAAAAGTAATTATTCCGACTATTAGAAATACATTTTAGAAGAGGAATTGAATTAGTTGCATTTACCTCGCATGACCTTACTTACTTATTAAAGAATCTTTTGACTTTGACTTAGAAACGTTCAAAATTTGTAACGATAAAACTCTTTCAGTATAGTTGCTACAATTTTATCAAAAATGTTACATTGACATGGTTTTATAGAGCATTAAGTAGTACTATCTCCATAAGAGCATGGACATAATGTGCCTGAATTTATTCATAGCTTAGCCATCCATTGTGGAAACTACATACGTACAAACCTAGCAAATCAAAAACCAAAGCCCCTTCAAAAAAAACCACTAGCTCCAAAACTTGGCTCTCTAAGCCCTACGAATATACAGGGTGTTTGTTATATCATTAGCCATATTGCAATATGTGTTGGGTAAAGGCGTAAAAAAATATTTGGTAAAACAAAAATAATCCATTTTTCATTATCCTTTTTGTTATAGATTTTTTTTTAAATCCCATTATCTAACGAATGTTTGGTCAATGTGATCACTTGCTTACTTTGCGTACTGCCCCATCATCTCATAACTGCCAAATCAGATTGGAAAGGGTGTTTGAGTTTGCAACTTTAATTAACCCGCATAAGGTAACTAATTCAATGCGTTATAACGTACGTAACAAGTTTCCTACGCGTGGTGGGGAATGGAGGTGGAGCTTAACTTGCAGGTAAATCTCACGAGACAGCATTATCAGTCTATCGCATACAGTACTAATAATGAGGGTATTTTGAGTTGCGCGCCGATCTGAGGGTAGTTTGACTCGAGCGCGTTTACACAAGCGCACTCCTTCTTTGTTTACAGAGTGCTGTACAAATGGCACATGGCATCTTGCGATCAGCCGAGCCAGCATAATTTGACCTCAAGAACGTAGTAACTTAAATGTTCCGTCATACAAACGCGTACTGGTTTACCTCAGATATCGATTCAAATGCACTCTCTAAGCAAATTGAATTGTTGATGACGACGAGCAGGTACAGGTAGGTATGCGCTTGGGCAGTTTTAATCAAATAACAATCGTGTTTGCATGTAGTTAGGACATTTTATTCATTGTTTAGTGCCGATGGTGGGGTGAGTGACGTCGGCTGATCGGTGCTTGTGATGAACTCCTGATTGGCTAAGACTTGACTACTCAAACCTGCTACCCTTTTGTCTGCCATCGAATCGCACGGATTGAAACAAACTTGCCTAGCGACCACAAATTATGTTTAAGCCGGATAAAAAACGGGAAAAAAAACTAAAAAAAAGTGTCACTTTTTTTTTCAAAAATGTTGTGTACTGGTGATCGCGAATGACATATCCAAATTTGGCTAATGACATAACAAACACCCTGTATTCAGAGAACAAACCTGCAAAAACTGAAGTCAGATATACTGTAATATTTTTTGTAGTAAAAGTCAGAATTTAATAAAAGTGAACGAACATTCATAGCGCATGGTCGGTCCTTACTATAAATTCCCGCATGGACATGTGTTACCGTCTCTTTTATCCCACGCGAGTACGAGAGGGATACATAGATAGCAAACATACGTAGTTGTCGATGTTTTCTCACGCAGTAAACCGGCTGTAAAATATATTAGCCACCAACCCAACTCTTCCCGCGGGTGTCGTAAGAGCTGAATATGGGATCGAAATGTCACAAATTCGAGAAAAATAGTTAAGTTAAACACTAACCCCCTTATTCATAAACGTTTGTTAACTTAACAAGCCGCTAATAATTGTTTGCCCTTTCGAACTTAACAGTGTGTCCATAAGAACAGAAGGGACAAACAATTATTAGCGGCTTGTTAAGTTAGCAGACGTTTATGAATAAGGGGGTAAGATTACACTCAGGTCACTCAGAATAAACTTTGATCTTTATCACTGTTCAATTGTCAGTATGTTTATGAAACTATCACACTAAACTTTACTTAAAGAAACTCCAGTTAACTATATAAAATCAATTACTTCGCGAGGAGCGGTACCTACAAAACACAAACGTAGGTGTCGCGCGCATCGCATTACGATCATTTACCTCCTAATGCTTCTACACGCATAGTTAATAGGAGAGGCTTACATCCAGCAGAGGACTGAGATAGGCTGATGAAGTGAAACCCATGGTAAGGTCATTAGGGTTGATTTCTTTTTGGCGCCAACTGACGGTAGGCGTAAAAACTGAATCGCCGCTCCATTCTGGTCTAGTGGTTAAGTAACGGGATTTGCGAATTGTTCGTTACATACGTTCTATCAATATTTAAATTTTGAGTAAAACGGATTCGAATGCGCGTACGCGTAGGTACCTATGAAAGCGATTGTGAACGATTTCAAAAAATGTTTACGTTTTCATTACGTCTTTAACATAATGTTCTTAAGCTTAATTTTAACCGACTTTGAAAACGGAGGAGGTTTCCAATTTGTCTGTTTTTTTTGTGTGTACCTATGCTACCCAATATCTCCGAGAATCGTGAATTATCGTTTTTTTTTATTTAACGGGTATAACCCTGAGATGATCCCGTTGGCACCAAATCAGGTCTGTTGATGGGATCTTACAGAAATCTGTTGAAATAGGTCTTCGTTTTAGAATTTCCTCCTCATTTTTTGAAGTCGGTTAAAATACCTTATCGTTATTGAAATACAGTCCATGGATGTGACTCGTCCTTTACGTTTTTAACATCAAACTCTGTACAGCATTCCATGTTCTTCGACATTTCTCGAGTCGTATGAATTTGCTTAAAAGTTTTAACTTCATTATAACTGGCAGTCCTAATGAACTGTTGAACTTTCAAATAAAAGTTGGGTTTGTGAGTTTAACTCTTTATCTTCGTCAGCCTTTTCATAATCTACTTTCATGAATCAGCTTTGTATAAGACAAATGTAATGGGGTCGATGCGCTTAATGAAAGGGGTTACGGAAATATTTTTGTTTTACTGTTAAAATTTGTGCTAGTACCTACTGTTAGCGATGTCTATGGTGTGATCGCGGCTTAATACAAAAAGGGGTGGCAACACAGCGGAACAAGGGCTCGACGCTTACGCATCGAGAAGGGCGAGTCATTGCGTATAGGAAAAGATGGCGGATGTGTGAAAAAAGTGTAGTTTCTCCTAACAAATTTCAGAAGTGGCATTATTACTACGCTTTAAGTGGATTATGCGAGATTTAATTGTACATAGCGTATATTTAAATTCAGTGCAAATGGACCTTAGTGTGTGTGGAATGGTTGACTCGTAACGTAAGCTTGCCACGCATTGCAAGGATAAAACTATTTTAAGAAAAAACTAACACAGGTGATAACGTGCATGTTGTGAGCATTTAATCCTGGCTGTGGATGAATATTGTATTATGTGAGTGTGTTTCGTGAGCCGCACTGTGTGGTTTGGAAGTCAGCCGCTTTCGGACAGATTGTACCTACCGGTGAGCTCGTTTCATGCTTTTGCTTACTACTGTTGTTACTGAACAATTTGAACTAAAACTGTTGTGATACTGTGATTGCACATTTATATTAAGTTTGTGGCGTGTGCGAGCTGTAATACTAACATTGTACTGGACTACTTTAATATTGTGCTCTAATAACAAGTGTGGCGTTAAATAGCTGTGTACTTCATAACATAACATAAACTTTCATTATACCTAACTTGCAAAGGGACTAATAGCGGTTAACATTTATTTCAAGCTACGTGTTTACGCATCGCGGCCATGCTTATTCTAACCTGCGTGTGTTAATTTGCAAGGAACAAAATTTTAGGTTATATAATATATTATGGGAGGGTCCAAGAAGAGACACCGTTCACCTAGCTTGTCTTCTAGCTCTGAATCGGACTATGATAATCAAGACACTAGAAGGAAAGATAAACGTATTGAAGCCTTGGAAGCTTTGGTGCGACAATTAAGAAAAAATAATAATTATCATGCAGGCTCCCCGGTGAGTTATGGGGTTTCAAACCAAAGTGCACCAAGTACATCTCATGGTATGGGGCAACTTAATTCTACATTCGCGACGCAGGCGCTGGCCGCCCCAGCATCAACAGTACGATATGTTGGCCGGAATGAGATTGTTCCTGAATTTGACCCGCAGAAGACAACGGTAGCAATTGAGCATTGGATAAGAAACTTGGAGAGCATTGCTAATATGTATGGTTGGGATGAAAGAACACTTATATGCAACTGTACATCTAAACTTAGAGGTTATGCTAAGGGATGGTTTGAGAGGCAAGCCTCTTATGATGTGAGTTGGTCAGAATGGAAGGTGCGGTTGATAAAATCATTTCCATTCACTCAAAATAAACTTACACAGATTAGAGAACTTGTAAATAGAGTGAGAAAAGAGAATGAAGATCCAATCCAGTTTTACTATGATAAGCTGGGTATAGGAATGTCCTGTGGTATGACCGATGAAATTATTACTAGCGCCATCATAGGTACCCTGGGTAATAAATTGATGGAAGTTGGGGCTATGTCTGCAGGCTGTACTGGTACATCGGAGTTATTAACCTACTTGGCAAACATTAAAATGTCTGCAACTTCAAACAAAGATGAAAGCAAAGCTGCAAACCTTCATGGAAATAACCGGGATAAGAGGCGAGTATCCGAACAAAAGTGCTATAATTGTGGGAAACGAGGACATATACGTAAAGAGTGTAAGATGAATACTAAAAAGGATCTTAATTGTGAAATATGCAATAAAAGGGGACACAGTGCTTCTGGTTGTTATAGAAAAAACAACTGTTCTAACTGCAATAAGACAGGTCACACTGCAGAAGAGTGTTGGAAGATGAAAAGGCAAGGTCAGATAAATAAATCTGTGAAACGAGTTGAAATAACCACAAGCGACAAAATGGATAAAAAGTATTACAAATCAGTAATGGTAAATGGATTCTCTGCAGATGCTTATATTGACTTTGGCAGTTCCTGTAATGCAATGAAAGAGAGTTATAGCAAGAAGTTACATTTGAGTCCGGTGAAAGATGATAATGTCATAATAACGGGCTATGGAAATTCTTCCACATTACCATTGGGCTCCTTGGATGCGTTGTTGGAATTAGATGGAGTTGAAAGATATGTGAAGTTTTATGTAGTGCCAGATAACGTTCAAAATGTGGATGTGTTGATAGGCCAACCATTTACAGAGGCCCCTAATGTAATCATTCTAAAGACGTCAACTCAGTTATATATTTATGAGAGTGATGTACCTCTCGAAGTACTGGATTTAAGTGAAAATATACAGAAGATATCTCTATTCCCAGTAGCCAATACAACAATAGGACCAGGGCTGAACAAGGTTTTGGTGAGAATGGAGCCACCTGTTACTGGTACAGTGAAATTGGGGCATACAGAACAACGGAAGCCTTTATCTGAAAAGAATATATTAGCAGGTGAGGTAGACGCCGTTGATGGCAGCGGTGTTATAATGGTACATAACCTTACCAGTACAGATCTACCCTTGAAAAGTGAGGAATGTGTTGCTAGAGTGGAACTTGTCAACGGCAATGACTGTGGAGAGAACTTACCCAAACTTGGACAGAATTTATCTGACATTCAAAAGGAAACTCTGGAAGGGATACTGAATGAGTATGACCACTGTTTCTCAGGAGGAGGACTGGAAATAGGTAACTGCAGTGTTGAAATGTCCATTAGGCTTACCGAAGACAAGATTGTGAACTTTAAACCATATCGGATGTCCTATTTTGAACGGGAAGTTGTAAGGAAGACTGTGGCTGAACTGCTGGACTCCGGAATTATTGAACAATCAAGGTCTCCTTATGCTAGTCCGGTGCTTCTAGTTCGAAAGAAAGACGGTGGATTCCGCATGTGTGTGGACTATCGAGCTCTAAATAAGATCACTGTGAAAGAGAGATACCCGCTGCCGGTGATACAAGATTTACTTGATCGACTCGGTGATAAGGCAGTATTCTGTAGTCTGGACTTAGCAAATGGATACCATCAAATTAAAATTGCGCAAGACTCACGTCATTTTACTGCATTCGTCACACCAGACGGGCACTACCAGTATAAGATGGTTAGTTTTGGATTATGCAATGCCCCAGCAGTCTTTCAAAGGGCAATGTCTGAAATCTTGGAGCCAGTCCTTCACGACTGTGCTGAAGTATACATAGATGATGTTATAATCTGGGGGACAGACATCGAGAACTGCCTTGTTAATCTTAGAAGAGTACTTGCATTGATCAGTGCTGCGGGAGTGAAGTTGAAGAAGAATAAGTGTTGCTTCCTCACCGAAAGCGTGGAATATTTGGGGCATGAGATTACCAGGGGAGAGCTTCGACCATCTAGAGTAAAGCTACAAGCTGTTGAAGATTTTAAGACCCCCAGTAATGTGCATGAAGTGCGGCAGTTCTTGGGATTAGCCAGTTATTTCCGGCGTTTCATAAAGGGTTTTGCTGCCATAGCTCGACCTCTAACGCAGCTGACAAAAACTAATGTTGAATGGCAGTGGGGCCCGCATCAGGAACAAGCTGTAGATATGTTAAAGAAGGCACTTACCTCCGACCCAGTCTTGACCATTTATAGTCTGAATCGGGAAACGCAGCTTCACACTGACGCGTCGAAAATTGGGCTGGGTGGAGTATTAATGCAACGTCATACGGATGGGACCTGGCGGGCCGTAGCATATGCGAGCAGGCAAACAACAGAGGCTGAGCAGAGATATCATAGTTTTGAGCTCGAAGCTCTCGCAGTAGTCTTCAGTATCACGAAATTTAGAATATATGTCACCGGTATCAAATTCACATTGGTAACAGACTGTTCTGCGTTACGCCTTGCTTGGGCCAGGCGTGAATTATCCCCAAGGATCGCACGATGGTGGCTGGACCTTCAGGAGTATGACTTTGAGGTGGAGCACCGTCCAGGGGTATCAATGGGTCATGTTGATGCCCTCAGTCGGAACCCCATCGCAATTAATCATATAGAAGAAAAGGACTTAGTGGATGCATTGCAGGAAGGTGACGAAAGTATTCAGGCTTTGATACTAAACATGAAATCCGAAGCTCTAGAAAATAAGCAGAAGAAAGGTGGCCTTAATGCCGAATACAGACTTGTCAATGAACGCCTGTGTCGACTAGTGGATGGTCAAACTCGGCCTGTACTCCCCAAGTCTGCTCGTTGGCACATACTGAAGATTTATCATGATGGTAGTGGACACTTGGGAGTTGAGAAATGCTTGGATGCAATTAAGGCAAAATACTGGTTTCCAAAGATGGGCAAGTTCGTAAAGAAATATATCAAGAGTTGCTTGGGCTGCCAGTTTAGTAAGAAAGCGACGGGAAAACAACCGGGCTTGTTACATCCTGTACCCAGAGCGCCGATTCCATTTGATACGATACACATCGATCATTTAGGCCCGTTTTGTAAAAGTAGTGGGAAGACTTACATTTTCGCGGCTATAGACGGATTCACGTGTATGGTTGGAAGCGGTAACTAGTGCTAATGCTCGGGGCGCTATTACAGCCTTGCAACGTCTCTTCCATGTTTTCGGCTACCCAAACCGCGTGATTAGTGACCAGGGTGCTGCATTCACTGGTCGTGAGTTCGCAGACTTTTGTGAAAGGAATTTCATTAAACATGTTAAAAATGCGGTGGCTTCCCCAAGAGCTAACGGACAAGTCGAACGTTTAAATCGGACAATATTATCGTCACTAACTGCACATCTTGGGGAGGAGAAGAAGGGGTGGGATGTATATTTGCCAAAGGTTCAGTTGGGAATTAACTCCACTGTCAGCAGTGGCACTGGGAAATCACCTTTAGAGTTGATGTGTGCTCTGCGTCCACGGTTGCCACAGGATATTGTAGGTCCGGTCCGATCAGTTGAAGAATTATGTGACCTCCGCGAAGAGGCCAAGAAGCAAATAGAAGCCAATGCTATCAAAATGAAATCGAAGTTTGATAGTGGTCGGAGGCTTGGTGAAGCCATTAAACTGGGGGCTCTCGTGATGGCCGAGCGGAGAGTCCTAAGGCCGGGTTTGACGAGTGGCAAACTGATACCACGATATGTTGGTCCGTACAAGGTCACTGCTGTACTGCCGAATGACAGGTACGAGGTGAGGTCGATTGCCAAGGGAAGAAAGGCGTATAAGAATATTTTGGCGCGTGATAAGCTCAAGGTATATAATCAGCGGGATTTGACGTCCTCAGAGGAGGAGTGACACTTTTATTTTTGTTTATTGTCAGTTTAACAAATATTGTCAGTTACAAGTAATTAACGTGAATTGTGAGTGATTAAAACCTTATTGATGATTGTAGCATGGTGCTTATTAATAATTAGTGGTCACGGCGTCTCTGACGGTGACGTAATTAGTGGTCACGGCGTCTCTGACGGTGACGTAATTAGTGGTCACGGCGTCTCTGACGGTGACGTAATTAGTGGTCACGGCGTCTCTGACGGTGACGTAATTAGTGGTCACGGCGTCTCTGACGGTGACGTAATTAGTGGTCACGGCGTCTCTGACGGTGACGTAATTAGTGGTCACGGCGTCTCTGACGGTGACGTAATTAGTGGTCACGGCGCCTCTGGCGGTGACGTAATTAGTGGTCACGGCGTCTCTGACGGTGACGTAATTAGTGGTCACGGCGTCTCTGACGGTGACGTAAGTGGTCACGGCGTCTCTGACGGTGACGTAATTAGTGGTCACGGCGTCTCTGACGGTGACGTAATTAGTGGTCACGGCGCCTATGGCGGTGACATTGGTGGATCACAAGCGTGTGAAACCAGGTTCTTTTAGGTGAAGAGATGCGTGTGCCTTGCCTGGTACATGATGTCTGCGGTCGGTAGCGAGGCCCAGCAACAGTCGACGTGCACGAGGGTGATGGTCTATTCTGTCACGAGCATAGCCAGATCGGCTAGTGTCACTTCGGAACTTGGAGTCACAACGCTAACCAGGATGGGTAACATTTAGTATCGTTGGAGGTAAGGTAAACTTATAATATCTTTTACGTAGAAAACCTGATGGAGCGTCAACGGATTATCTCTTGCCGTGGGCGGCAGAGTGTCAGGACAGCCGATTCTGTTAGCGATGTCTATGGTGTGATCGCGGCTTAATACAAAAAGGGGTGGCAACACAGCGGAACAAGGGCTCGACGCTTACGCATCGAGAAGGGCGAGTCATTGCGTATAGGAAAAGATGGCGGATGTGTGAAAAAAGTGTAGTTTCTCCTAACATCCTAATTTCTAATTTCCTCCTCCTAATTTAAATCCTCCTAATTTCATCATCATTATTTAAAAGCTAGCTATTGTTCATAGAGTCTCCAATTTATTTTTCACAGCCAGTAAATTAAGCTTACATAATATGGTGATAGTAGGAGCCTCCATCTTAACTTACTGAAGACAAATATATTATCTTGAACTTCTGCTACCTTTGATTCCCTCGGTCTTGCTATCTAAAAAAATGTAATAATGTCAATGTCAAATGTAATGAATAAAAATAAATATCTTTAGATTGTGCATCTCATGTTTTCTATGATTTTAAATAAACATAGGTACCTAAATATTTTCAAAAATCTGAAGGAGCAATTCTCAAAATGTTTTTACATGAAATTTGGATGACGTCCATGATGCTGAGCAAGATTCACTACATTTTCCGAAATGTCTCAGAAAATTTGTATGGAAATTTCCTTATTTGTTACCAGATTCCTATTTATTTTTTGTAGCAAATAAGGAAAATTTAATAGGTACAAATATTTTCGCCAAATATTTTGGGGCATTCTCGGAAATGTGGTGGATCTTGGTCAGTGTCATTCACTCTACAAGCCAACCAATTTTGATCAATATCAAAGACGTGATCCAAATGTACAAACTTTTTGGAGAAATGCTTTTCAACCCAATAATTATAGTACGTATTTAAACCAATAGTTTAAACATCTAGATATTAATATTCCAATTTATCACAGTAGATACACAGTCAATAAAATAAAAAAATATTTACCCAGATCGGTATTCTCGAGAGAGGAACATAATCTATCTTTGCCACAAGCCTGTGACTTTTTATTGACAAACGTAGCAAATAACAAAAAAATATAAATGGAGGCAGAAAATAAGTATGTGCCTATTTCGAGATGTCGTTTTGTTTTAACTTTGTGAACACGTATCAATTTGTTTTGGCCTCGACTGTCTCCGGGAATATATTCAATTATTCACAGCATTTAATTATAGGGATAAAGATAAAGGCCAAGATACACCGGATACGTGTGCATCAGGTGCACATGCACACTGCGCATGAGTACTATAAATGAAATGACCAAAGAAAGTAGTCAGGGACATAATCTTCACCATACCATATTTAACGTAATTATTTATCCATGAAGTAAACTATTTAAACGGAATACGAGTATATCGCATAAGGTATTTTCATCATCATATCAGCCGAAAAACGTCCACTGCTGAACATAGGTGTCCCCCAACATTGCCACAAAGACCGGTCCTGTGCCACTCGCATCTAGGGGACTCCTGCGACCTTCACTAGGTCACCAGTCCACCTTGTACCCACGTACTTGGCCACGTACCCACGCTGCGCCTTCCGGTACGTGGCCGCCTCTCGAGAACCTTTCCGCCCCAGCGGCAATCGGTTCTACGCGCAATGTGTCTCACCCACTGCCACTTCAGTTTAGCGATTGGGAAAGCTATTGGTTACTTTGGTTCCGCTGCGGATGGTCTCATTTCTAATCCGATTTCGCAGGTATATTATTAATTGAATTTAATTATAATGTCATTATTTATATGTATATAATTTCCAGGAGTCATTTCACAAGCTAGTTCACTTTTCTTTCACCACCTGTCCAATTTGCAGCAGGTGTTACAATAACAAATTACATCAAATTGCGCGTTCGCGTGCCGGCCACACCGTTTGTTACTTGTTTTCATTTGTTGATGACACCTCGAGATGTTATCTGGTTTCAACAGCTTGTTAATGGGTACTGTCTTAATTGGAGTTGACCACGACAGGAATAGCTGATAGGCTGTACAATTCTGGGAAGTTTTGTATTGTAGTAAAACTGAAATTAAAATGTCATATACGCTTTTCATTGAATATTTTTCTTATGAATCATAACATTCAAAGAAGTCATCCTTTTAACGGCCTTTTTTTATAAATATACTTATTACTTACTTATTTACGCATCGAGAAAAAGCTAGGTACTGTAGATCTTATTTGCCAACTGATGGTACCACTATTGCTACTGTGTCACTACCAATCACGCATCACTATCAAATATACGTATAAGTTGGGACCCTTTAAACGAAGCATGAAGAAGCATCTAGCGGGCCAGCAAGGCGGTGGCAACCGATAGGTTACTGCTGGTCTCCTGTTCGTTGCCGCCGCGATTTGGGCTCCACTTTTCACTTATGATCACGTGGAGTGGAGCCACTTTGCTGTGCCAATGTAAAAAAAGAGGCGATGTCCGTTTACCATAAACGGGAAACCAGTTTTCCATTGTTTTAGTGATCTGAAAATGATTCGTATTATTGGAAAGCTCGGCGTTTGATCATCGTATCAGTTCCTAGTTACCGCACAAATTCATTACGGCCGTAGTGACCACGTAATCAGTGTTCTTACTACGATTTCGCAGTGAATGTTGCTGATGACTGTGTATTGTCATATTGTGTAACCTACACCTACTATATACTCATGCTTGGCGGGGGTGAGCTGTTTTCATACTAAATTACATGTATCACGTGACATTTAGTATGAAAACAGGTCACTCCTACTTCTGAAACGCTTGAAAAAAATCCTCATACTGTTTGGTGCAATGCAAAATATTAGGTTTTGGCTATCCATAAACAAAAATCATTTTAAACCTACGAATACTTACTTAGCAAATATACATTTTTTTAAATTACAGTATAATTTTCACGCTTACGGGTCACAGTCAAAATAAACTATTCTTCCTGTGCTCGTATCATCAAAGATGCCACACATAGAACTGTGAATTTAATCAGACCATCGGTAATTCTCTGATATTATGTTAACCAGCCGCGTCTAATTGTCACGAACATTCCCATACATTTTGTTTGAAAATAAATGGGTCGCGGCAATTCGACTGCACCCGTATTTTTTGAGAATGACCGTCAAATACCTACTAGTCCCTTGAGGAAACTTCAGGACACGCTTCTTGGAGAGAAAATCTAATATTTTGGCCGAGGCAAGACGTAAAAAATAAGACAACCCACGTGTACTAATTTATAAGCCCCAGATCACATATGGCCCTCATCATGCATTGGATTGGCTCAATTCAATCTTATCTGCTGCATTTACGAAAAAAAAAATATAGGCGTACCCAGGCGTGCCCACGAGTGCCCAAGGCCTCATTAACCCTGCGAGTCCATAACCACCCGGTTCCGTCCATGCGCACGGGTGGAACCGTACGTACAAAAAAGGGTTGCAATGTGTCTGGGCTGTAAGATGAATTTTCTGCCCGCTTCGCGGCCAATGGTGACGTAATAATAAAAACATATCATAAAACCTCATTCTTCTTTTTAATGCTAAAATAATGATTTATGCTGTAATTTCATAGTAAGGATTTGCAAATATCTGACCAAACTGCGCGGGACAATAATCGGGATTTGGTTGGTTTAATGAGGCCAGCCCTTTATTAGTGTTGCCAAAACTGTTTGTACAACGTAATGACATTGAAATTCCGCCAGGAATTACGATAGCTGCGGACGTATGGGTTCATTCAATTTATTTACTTTGTCTACACACACACACACACACACGTATGAAATAGGTACCTATAATTTGATATTCACAAGTGCTTTACTCTGACGGAAACAAACATCATGATGAGGAAACCTGCATACATATTTTGTGAAAATATTCAAGGGTGTATGTGAAGTTTTGTTACATTTAGCGTAGTTGCTTAAAAGGTATCGTTAAACTATGGTTTGTCTCGACACGAAAATTTATTGAGTAAACAAATTCCTAACTTACACCATAAATAAAAGAAATACCAGATATGTCAAGCCCATACAAAAATATGCGACAGCCAAAATATACCTCGACACTAGGCAGCGTTAGTAAATTTTGCCTGTTGAATAACTTCAGCACTAGTTGGCGTTAGTTGTCATACATAAGGATTAATACAGCTTGTATAATATTTGGACTTACAGTGACATCTAGTGATGAGTAGGTAGTATTGCTTCTGGTGTACCATTGTCGGCCCTACTACTTATCAGTAGATGTCGCTTTATGATATATTATATTGAAAAAACATGATTACAACACGGACATTGCATCAGTTGCGGAACACATTCGTGCGATAATGTCTAGGACTCGAGTGATGAAGACAATATTTTGCTATATATTTATTACAAAAACAAGTGGAAATATAAAAAATGATTCTGGATGCATCCGTATACCTTTTAATAATTTAAGTTTTTTTTTCCAATCTCAATCCACGACTTTTCTGTTACATACTTTTTCCTGACATACTCTGGCAGCTTATCTTATAATTGTACAAACATGCATATTTTTCCACCTCCTGTACGAAATTAACATTAAAAAGTTCCGCCGCCGCCGCTATTTCGTCTGCAACGCGTATGCGACTCGAATAGCGTGCGACCAGCACGACAGTAGCGAGCGACTGATATATGATATCAATCGCGTCGTCAACGCGTCTCGTGTCTCGTCGTGTGTGAACTGAATATACAAACGATACTCCTCCTGGAGTATGTGTGGCTGCTCCCGCGTTTCCGCTACTGCAGCTGTGGCCGGGTCGCATCCCACAAGGGTGGGACGGTCGTTGCACCGTCATTTGGGGACGGTGATGAGAGGCATCGTCGTGTGTGCAAGGTCGTAAATCAATATATATGGCGGATCCTCAGATCCTCACAAGCGACGTGTAGGATACGGGTATGAAACGCAAATCGCTTGAGCGTCGCCTCGTGAGAGACGGGCCTTAAAATCGCATTGGCAAAACTGGAGAGACATCAATTGTTTGTCGATTGAATAGCTTCAATAAATTATATCGAAATAAACTGTGATGGATGATAAATTACGGAGACTACTTTTAGATATATTCACTGTTATTTTAATTTTATTGTGTAGGTATAAATTTTATTGACACATGTAAAACTAGGTTATTCGGTAATATTCAGGTTATTATGTGATGTGTGATATGGACTTAGTTATTTCTTGATATTACTTTCACTAATTAGTCCTCGTATGCTAAATGACAATAATATTGTATGAAAACATTGGCAACATTAATTAGCGTGACAGTTAATGTAATTAAAATTTCATTTATTCCCATTGTAAATGTATGAACGGTTTTCTTTCATTTTTGGCTTTTTTGTACATTGCCGTAAGTTGAATTGGAACCTATTATTGGGAAACTATTGGTAGGAATGGAATCGATTGGTATAAAAACTTGGTCCTATAGATACAAACTTTTTATCCTGAATAGAAACAGGATCCTGTATATTTTTTCTAAAAACTGTAAACGCTAATCTTCATTAATTTAAAATCGAAGGAAGGTACTCTAAGGCCTTCTAATTACTTTAAATCTGGTAGCTGCCCTTACAGACCTAAAATAATTTCCCAAATAGATGTGGTACATAGTGGGTACTTAATAAATGTACGTACGACCTTTTTCACCTTCTTCACGCGGAAAGCTGATCGAGAGACCTGGCAACGAGGCGCCGCCGCCGAGCGGGCGAGGCGACCTCCGCGAGCTGGAAATGCATAACCGCTCGCGCTCGCGCATGTGTTGTAGGTACGTCACGGGGCAAATTTAATTGCACGCGCAACTCTAACAAGGAAGGTTAGGGTACCCAACTGTCCGACTTCGATTTGATTCATTTTGATATAATATAATGTTATAGAGTAGTCTATAATAACGGACACGTATTTTTTTGCTAGAGGTAAATCGTCGAATTCGACTTGGCTGGGCAGCGTTCGGGAAGTTGCAAAAAATCTTCTCATCGAATTTACCGCAGTGTCTTAAGTCAAAAGTCTTTGACCAGTGTGTGTTGCCAGTGATGACTTACGGTACGGAGACGTGGGCGCTCACTATGGGCCTGATCAAAAAGCTCAAAGTCACTGAAAGGGCAATGGAGAGAGCAATGCTCGGAGTTTCCTTGCGTGATCGAATCAAAAACGAGGAGATCCGCAAGAGGACCAAAGTAACCGACATTGCTCGCAGAATTGCCAGACTCAAGTGGCAGTGGGCTGGGCACATCGCCAGAAGATCAGATGGCCGATGGGGCCCGAAACTGCTGGACTGGCGACCACGTACCGGAAGACGCAGTGTGGGCAGACCTCCCACAAGATGGTCCGACGACCTGGTCAAGGTCGTGGGAACCCGCTGGAGGCAAGCAGCGCAGAACCGGTCATATTGGCGATCATTGGGGGAGGCCTATGTCCAGCAGTGGACGTCTTTTGGCTGAAATGATGATGATGATGATGATTTTTTTTGCTGCCCAAACTCAACCTGTTAGGAAAAAAAACCGGCGAAGTGCGAGTCGGACTCGCGCGCGAAGGGTTCCGTAAATCCGTACCATTATCAATTTATTATTAAAAAAATACAGTTAAATCAACCTACCTCAAAAACTATAGGAGATAATTTAATCAAACCAAAAATCGTTGATAGAGCTTTTTAATGTGCATAACATATATTTTTTTTTAATTTTATATCGCGTAGTTTAAAAAGTAGAGGGGGGGGGGACACATTTTTCAGACTTTGAGAGCTGATATCTCGAAAACGAATTGCTTTTAAATAAAAATGAGATGTAGGTATAATCCTTCATATCATTTTCAAAGACATTTATTTTTATGCCAATCGTGACAGATAAAAGACACTTTTTTCCCATAGTAAAATTATGAAACCAGTTTTCTTGAATCTTTGTCTTCTTTGTACATCGCCGTAAGGTGACCCCTAGGAAACTATTGGTACTGGATAGGAATGGAATCGATGGGCATAAAAAATAAAGGGAGATTATTTTTTTTTTTTTTCATACAATTTCATTGTGAATTTAAATTTTTGATTTGTGGCTTTTCTAGCCGAAACATTTTTTTTGGTCCCTTACGAGCTTTTGGTCCTGAACAGAAACAGGATATATTGGCGTCAAAAAAAAGTTTGTCTAAAATGACCATTTTCTCCCACCCTGTATGTTTTTTCAAAATGTGTAAACGCCAATCTTTATTAATTTAAAATCGAGGGAAAGTCTTTTAAGACTATTTTCGCGTAGCTACTCTGAATCTGGTAGTTGCCCTCACAGACCCAAAAATAATTTCCATCCGGTATACAATCTGTTACCGGCGTCCGGGTATTTTTAAAAACCGGTAATATGAGTTACCTACCGTACTATAGTTTTATTAAGTTCAATAATATACCTAAACAAACATTTTCAGTAGCCTTTGCCCAATGATTTGATGTATACAGTATGTTACCGGCGACCGGGCATTTATTAAAATGCGTAACATGGTTTGCCGGACTTTAAGCGTAGTAAGTGCAATAATATAACTAAACGTATTCAGTGGTGTGTGGCCAACGGTTGTATGTGTACAGTCTGATACCAGTAGGCAGTGATGATGGTTGCGTTTTTATTGTTTGTCGTAGTTTCTGTCACTTTTTAATATTAACGAGTGACACATGCCACGATAAACGCTGGACCATCAAAAGCCTCCAGATATAAATTGTCTGTAAGCTGTAAATGTTGGGGGTAGGGAGATGGTCACGTTCAGGTGTGCGTCGCTGTACTAACGGACGAAGCCTCAAGTCCGTCATACGCGTCCTTGTCGGCAGTAGGTCGAATCTGCCCCGTCTATTCTAATGGGTAGATCACACCCCTCAGGCAATGCTGGTGACCATAACATAACATACATTTTTCAATGACATGTAAAAATGAATATTAGAGAGATAAATTCATATAGATACTTAAATACCTGGCTGCCTCCTAGCCACGACCAAGAAACAAATATTCGTGATAAATAAATACACAAATAATTTCCTCGCCGGTATTTGAACTCTAAACACTATACGTATAATTATGTATACCGAAATACGATTGAAAATAAGTTGCATATCGAAAATAAGTTGCAAGAGAAAGATGGCCGAAATTTTCATTTTTCGAAGTTCGCGATAAGCCTAGAGGATTAGCTAACTAAATACATATAATACTTACATGCAGCAACTAGACCATCATGGAGGCTTTTATTGTCACTGAGTAACGAGATGAAGATTTTAGAATTTATAACTAACGTGAGACTCTAACATATTTAAATATTTAGCAAACGGGTTACTCACGCAATTTATGTCGATACAAACATACATACATGTCCGGCAATTATCGACGTAAATTACGTGAATAACCCGTTTGCAAAATATTTAAATGATGATGATGATGATGCCTAGATGAAGATTTTTGACAATGTCCTGAGCACTATTTAATTAAAAAATCTAACTAAAGAAATGTAACTCCAATAAAAGCCCGCTTGATGGTAACAGACTGTATGTATATCAGTTATCACTTGAAATGTAGTAATAAACTCAAATTTGTGCGCCTCCGTGCGACCGTACCTATGTACAGTCGACAAAAAATGTGTTCTACCACTTTTAGACTTTATTATGACTAATAATTCATCATCATCATAATCATCATCATATCAGCCGAAAGACTTCCACTGCTGAACGTAAGCCTCCCCCAAAGATTGCCACAATGACCTGTCCTGCGCCACCCGCATCCAGCGGGGTGAGGCGGGCGGCGACGGGTGGTGACGGGTGGCAGCGGGGGGAGGCGGGCGGCGGCGACGGGAGGCGGGTGGCGGTGGGTGGCGACGGGTGGCGGCGGGGGGAGGCGGGTGGCGACGGGGACGGTTGGTGACGGGTGGCAGCGGGGGAAGGCGGGTGGCGGCGGGCTGAGGCTGGAGATGGCGGGCGGCGACGGGTGGCGTTGGGTGTCGACGGGTGGCAGTGGCGGGAGGTGGGTGGCAACGGGTGGCGGCCACGCAACGCGCACGTACACGCATCTGGTGTGACCCAGCCTTTATGATTGCACATAATTATAAATAGTACCAATTCTATCTTTAAAAATATTGCCACGTTTCATATAGTTGCTCAGGCATATACTATGCGAGTGTGCGAGCGGGAGGGCAGTAGGCGCGCCGTCACGTACAGGGCAACAGGAGCGGGGCCCGCGGGTGAATTCAGATTTTTTCCTAGGTTGATGCCCGATCTTATAAACTACAATCAATTTCATTAATAAATTACCATCCAATTTTTTTTGTGCCCACGATAATTAAATGGCGGCAAATTTAAAATTTCAAACAGACGAATACGGGTGCATGAGGTATTTCTGGAATTATACGTTGCACTGGATGGATGGAAGGCGGCCACTTCATTTTGTCTTTCCTTTATACGTAATTTCCTACGGAGTTAATATTCTATACTTAAAATACCTAAATATATTAATATTTGTAAACTATGTACGATTAATATATTTATTAATAATCGTATTTTTTCAACTATGTTGAATTCGAACGTAGGAATGGAACATTATCGTCGAAGGTCAAATGGAATAAAAAAAAATGGTTTGGTAGAATAACCTCGCCAATCTCGCAATAGTTCTTCGGTAAATTTGTTGCCAGATGTAGCTACTGGCTAAGTGGCAAGTTGGCAACGTCGCTCGTTCGTTCGCTCGCAGTGGTGATTCTATTTTGCAAGTTACCTATTCGGCTATATGTAGACTATAATGTAATACTTATTATGATTATACGAGGGGCCGCACATAGTGTGCCACTAAGAGGGATAGACATAGTCACTTACTACTAAGAAGATACTTGTGTGTGTGGCACTTAGACTTAGCATCTAACACACACACACACAAAAAATAGTGGCACAGTGATAAGGACGGACGATTATCGTTCCTTTTCACTTCCACTAGTAAAAAGTTTCATAAGACCATCCCTTTCGTTCTTGCTATTATTATTACGTTGTCAAATCCATATCCATATTCTAAATCCATGTGATTATAGCATGATTATAGGTATTTCAAAACTTGACGCTTCAATCATGATATTTATGATGGTGAAATTTGTACCGTGATTTATAATACGAGATACGAGTTATTACTATTACCAGTACCGCGAAATCAAGACGCAACTTAACTTCTAGTGACTTAGAATTCCCTGGCCCTCCCCACAGGATATTTATTAATGAGAGACTAACAAAATCAAATAGGCTGTTATTTCGTGACGCTCGGGCTAGATCGAGGACTTCAGGATACAGATTTTGCTGGACTAGGAATGGCCACATTTTTGTCAGAAAACAAGAAGGTACTCCTGCATTTAGTATTCGTTGCTTTGCTGACCTTAACCGGTATTTTGATCCAGTTCCCGGTACTGACAAATCACAAGATGTCTTCTGTTCTGAAAATATCTAACTCTTACATTTCCAATTTTAATTTTTGTCTAACATTGCGTATCTTATATTACCTGTATCCTAAGCTATTATTCAATTTATTTCCAATTATGTTATTAATTTTTTACTTTACAATTACTAATACACTACACAAACATACTTCACACATACAATCTGCGAGACGATTTCCTGTAAAATATTTTTGGGAGTTGACTGTTTGGCGTATTCTAGGATTATGCTTCTTAATCTATATTGATGGCGTTACTTGAATTATTCAATGATTTAGATAACGAACTCGCTATTAAATGTATCGCCCTTGATGCCCTTGAAAATTGTCAACAGTATCTAACTCCCGACTATAATCTTAAAGTAGCCACTTTAAATATTCGTAGCCTCCAACACAACTTCGATTCCTTTTCTGTATCATTAAAAATACTAAACATTGAGTTTGATATAATTAATCTCACGGAATGCTGGCTAAATGAGTTGTCAATCATTGATTTACTTCCTAACTATCAAGTATTTCACACTTCAAAAGTATTAAATAAAAGTAGTGGAGTCGTAGCATATGTCAAAGAAAGATTCTCTGTAACTTGTAGTGAACCGTCCATTGAAGATGCAAACTGTTTAGCATTATGTATTGATGGTCAAACATTCGTTTTAGGGATTTACCGTTCGCCTTCTTTCTCGGACATTACTTCATTTTTAAATTCTTTAGACCTTTTTCTGTGTAATACCAAGTCCAACCAAATCATTATTGCTGGTGACTTTAATATTGATATCACTGATAACGGACTTTATCACCTAAATCATCAGTCGGAATATTTGAATCTTATGTCGGCACATGGTCTTCTACCTGCGATTACCAAGCCCACCAGGGGAAACGCTTGTTTGGATCATATTTTTATTAAAACAAATGTAAAATCAATCGGTCTCATTTGTAAATGTTCTGTAACAGATCATGATCTTGTCATGGCTGGTCTTTCTCCTCCAAGCCATAACACTCAAACGAGAAGCCGCTTGATACATAAAACAGACTACAAGGAAGTCTCCCGAGATTTGAAAAATGCTGATTGGAGTACGATATTCAATAGTAACGATGTTAATATTGCTGCTGACAACTTTAATGCTATTTTAAATACTGCAATTAGTAAAAATACAAGAGAGATCAGATTAAGTCGCTCTAAATTCTACATCAAACCTTGGATTACGCCTGGTATTATTAAATGCATAAAACACAGAGATAAACTTCATAGAGACTTGAAAAGTTCACCGAATGATCCTATTATACATAAAATATATACTCGTTACAGAAATTTCTGTAATAATTTGCTACATAACTTAAAAACTGAGTACCATACCAAACAAATGCATAAAAATAAAGACCAACCGAAAAAGCTTTGGCAAACAATTAAAACTATTTTCCAAACCTCACATCATGTCAATGACGCCATTCATTTATTAAAATCGGATAAGTGTACTCAAGAATGCCTCGACAGCTGTAATACTCACTTTACTAGCACAGGTAGCAATCTAGCCGATCAGATTTTGTCAAAACTAAATCAATCACAACAATCACTTGCAGACAAGTTTTCTCCATCTTATACTGCACCTTTTTCATTTTTCATGCATCCAACGGACATTTTTGAAGTTGATCAACTTATAAAGCAACTTAAGTCGCATAGCTCTCCAGGTTACGATGGTATAAGGCCTTCTCTAATCAATGAAATTAAAGACGTTATTCTTGAACCATTTGTCTATCTTTGTAATCTTAGTCTAAAAAATGGTTGCTTCCCTGACTGCTGGAAATTAGCAGTTGTTTCCCCAATTCACAAATCTGGCCCTAAAGACTTACCGTCTAACTACAGACCCATTTCATTATTATGTGTATTCTCAAAAGTCCTTGAAAAAATCGTTAATAATCGTCTTGTGAAATACTTAGAGAAAAACAGACTTTTTTCAGAACATCAGTATGGTTTTAGATCTGGGAAATCGACAGAAGATGCTGCCCTTTCTCTTACTAACAAAATTTCTAAATATCTAGATGCTGGTAGATGCTGTATAGGAGTATTCTTAGACCTGGCTAAGGCTTTTGACACGGTCTCGATTCCCATTCTTCTTAGAAAATTAGAGGCCTTAGGCGTACGTGGTTCAGCTCACAATTGGTTTTCAAGTTATCTTACAAATAGACAACAGGTAGTTAAGATTGGACAATCAACTAGCTGCAATTCATCCATCTGCTTTGGCGTCCCCCAAGGCAGTATTCTTGGTCCTACACTCTTTATTACCTACATTAACGACCTTTTTCAAAATTCTATTCCAAATTCAGATATTATCTGTTATGCTGATGACACCGTAATCCTCTTCAATGGTAACACATGGGATGAAACATACCAATCAGCTGAAATTGGGCTTTCAAAGGTGTCTAACTGGTTGAATCACAATCTTCTTACACTAAATACGGGTAAAAGCTGTCATATTCCTTTCGCAAAAACATCAGTTTCTTCTGCTCCCCTTTCCTGTCACCTTAAAATTCATTCCTGCGGCCTTACGGACGCAAAATGTTCGTGTGTGACTATAAGCAGATGCAGCAGTGTTAGATACCTAGGCCTTATCGTTGATGAAAACTTGTCTTTCAAGCTGCACATATACGGTTTGTCAAAGAGAGTTAGAAAACTAATATATTTGGTTAAACGTCTCCGGGACTGTTCGTCAAATGATGTTCTGCGTATTGTCTACTTTGCTCTATGCCAATCAGTGATCCAATATTGTATTGCTGTTTGGGGTGGCGCAGGTAAGACATGCCTACTCGTACTTGAGCGCGCCCAGCGCTCGGTTATTAAAGTAATGCTTAAAAAACCGTTTAGATTTTCTACTTATCTTCTATATAAAGAAACAGGATTTCTCAGCGTCCGACAAATATTTATTCTCAACGCTATTATAAGAGTTCACTTAGATATCAACAAGTCACCTTTAAGAGATCTGATCATGAGTAGACGCATATATAGAGTTCCTGTTCCTGTAGTCCAAACGGCACACGCTCAACGACTTCCCTTTTACATTCACCCTTTCTTATACAATGCCGTTTGTAAAAATATAGATCTAAAAACATGTACCTTGTCAAAAGTGAAATCTAAATTAAAAATATGGTTTACGACCCTCTCATATAATGACACAGAAGATTTATTGCAGTTTTATCACAATTATTCTTAAACTTGTGGCAAACTTATTTTTTGGAATTCTTACTCGCACTTACACTTACACTGTCACTCACACTTACACTAACACTTATCTACTACACTCACACATAATACACCTTATAATAATGTTAATAATGTTATTTAGTTTCTAAGGTTTGTTATTTATTTTCCTGTATGTATACGTACTCTTTGCGAGCTCCAAGATACAGGCTCAGCCTAGTTTGGAGTTCGCCGGACATCATTTGTGATTTTTTAAATATTTTTTCTGCAAATAAATTTACTCTTACTCTTACTCTTACTCTTACAGTGGCGGCTGTAGGCGCTGCACTACCTACCATAAAATTTGACAGAATCGTCATCAATATTCATTTTTAAATACTCCACGACATTTCTATATTTTTGTTTTCATATAAATAACTATAACTATAGTGGACACCACGCCACTACCGTTCCCGCAGTTCTAAAATTTCGCGCCGTGAGCATATTTTTGGGATTTTTATTTTTGCTGGTGCAAATATCGAATTTGACGGAAATGAGCCTATGATAGGCAACAGAGATTCAGGAGCGTATATTTAGGGATTTGCTAAACATCTAATAATTCATTTGGTGTTAAACCGTATCTCGAGCTCTATCTAAATCTACATATTAGCATCATCAGCCCTTCCGCGAAAATCGAAATCCGCAAATTTCGAGGATTAGTCCCGCTCATTGCCCGCTCACGACACCTTCGTTGGAGTGACAGAGAAAAATCTTCGAAATTTACGAATTTCGATTTCCGCGAACTTCGAAATCAGCAAATTTTGGGGATTTGTTGCTGTCCTAATCAATTCAAGACGCCTTTGTTGAAATAACAGAGCTAGATGTTCTAAATTTACGGTTTTCGGAGTCTGCGGTAGGCTTTTTACTTAAAGTGCCAAAGACACGATGTATGTTTACAAATTTCGATAGTTATGGAAGATTGGAGTGACAAAGAAAAATCCTCGAAATTTACGAATTTCGTTTTTCGCGGTAGGGCCACAGGGCTTTATTTGCGGTTTTACACTTATATTCGCATCCTCTCTTATATTTTTGTGCAAAATTGATTTTAGTGACATCTATGGCCTCTTTTGTCCTAAACGGATCTATCCATTTAATGTTTTACTCCGATAGCAAGCTAAAATTCAATGACGAGATCATTAATCTATTGCACGATAGATGGCGTTTAAATGAATCAATGCTAATAAATTTAAAATCTTCATACATATATTTCTATTGTTTAAAAGGCTGTAAAATTATTTTCTTTGCTACGATATGTTAATTCAATTAAAAATATATATTGTCAGATACTGAGAGGGGAGAATATAAGCAGTCAAAATACGTTTATATGCCAATGGCGCACGCGGCGCCATCTGTTAACGTTTTTGAAAAAGAATTTAGAGTTGTATGGGGCGAACAGTCTATGTATAAGTTAGTCTATGCTTACACATCTACATAAATAGTAAACAATACAACGATTTCAAAATTCACAAACAGCACATCTGTTATCAGTAAGACGCCGTCAGTAAGTACCTATGACGCCGAAAACTAAACTAAGATCGAATAAAATACACGTACCTACGTAGGCTTACCAAATTCTGGGATACTAAAAATGTCCAATTATTTTATTGATGTTATCGCCATTATGCAACATTATTTTCATAACCTGCGATAGTATTCACAAGAATAGTTTTGATGCAACCTTACCCTAAATTATTAATTTTGACAGTTCATGGATTTTAGATTTTAATCTAATGTCATAATAAGCGATTAAGTGTGATTGATAGTGGCTATTAAAACGAAAAGTCACGTTTCTTTAAGTACGAAAATCGGTCAAGTTAAATAAATAAATATACGTAAATAATTTTGACATAATAATATCACACGATCTGTCAATCGATAACAATCAGATTCAAAAATGAATCGCAAAATCAATCTCTAAAGATTTCTATTTTTTTTATTAACCGTCTGTCATAAAATTACAGCAAAAAAATAGAGTACTGATTTATAAAGAAAAGAAGTTGCAGTTGCAAGGGAGGTGAAGATGGTAACGTCATATTAAAATATCGATCATAATTCAATGTATCAAAACGACATCCTTGTCAGTCGAAAATCAGGTGATCACTTGACAGATATTTATTGTTCCAGTCTAAGTACATTTTGACAGCAACGGCGAATCAAGAAAATATAAATTCTGCTAATTTCTGAAAATACAATTTTTTAATTTACAAAAATAGAATTAACTTTTTTTATGTTGGCACAACAAAGTGGCTCCACTCCACCTGATCGTAAGTGAAAAGTAGAGCCAGGCAACGAACATACCTATTTGAATAAAAATACAGGGTGGTATCTAGTTCGTAGAGCAAAAAAGAATAGGGTATCTTATCTAGAGGTGTGCGCCGCCACAGAAATCGCCGGCGGCGGTGCGCCGCAATATTTTGCCGGCGCGGCGGCGCCACGCCGGCGTCAAGGTCGAATTATTGCCCTATACGTTCATATATCCTTATATATGAACGTATAGGGCAATAATTCGATTCTCATCCTTATGAGAAGGTATTAAACACCTAGATATAGTTTAGGACAAGTTTATTATAAAAAAAAAATTGCATTTTATGCGACAATTGTTATAATTATCGTGTTCGAAAATTATTTTATTAACTCGCAATGGGTCGAGTCGTGACATTTTGTCTACACATCTACATATTCCCAATACCCAATTGTACAGATTCCTAATACTACAGATAAGAGGTAATACTACAGATATTGTCAGTCCCAATTATACGGATTTCGAATGCTACAAATATCCAACACTACAGATTCCCAATACTACACGTTCCCAATACTACGAATTCCCAACAGGTACTCCAGATTTCAAATACTACAGATACCCAGCTTTAGAACCTCTTTATAGTATAGTAATATCCAAATTTTGAATGCGTTTTAATGTACTGATAAAAAATATTTCGTATACTGTCCAAAAAGAGGAAACATATGAGAAGTATCTTTCTTAAAATGCTTATGAAAAAATTTTTGTTACAAATTGGTCTATTTTTGGAGGAGGAAACAGGGGACAAAAAACCTTGTTTTCGCCAATTTTACTTAGGTATTATCAGGCGAAGCTGCAGTTATCTATTTCTAAGCCGTGCAAAGCGACAGCAAAGGTCATTGGGCATTTTGTTCGGGCATATGACCCACTGCGTCCACAGACGAAATAGGGCTAGGTATGTTGGTAAATATAAGTGCTACTGAGTGGTATGAGTCGCATTCTTGCAAGGCATGGGAGACTTGAGGAAAAAAATAAAAACTATTGTATAAACCTAATACTACTTATTATAGTGTTTTAGTGTACATCAACCACACTTTTGCACAATGCTTGTCAGCATAACCCTGTTAGCGTTATTTCGGCACCAGCCACAGTTCTAGCGAGCCTGGGGTCCGCTTGGCAACCTAATATTAAGATTTAACATAGCACTATTTTTTGTGGAATTGACTGCCAGTTGGCCTTCCAACCCAGAGGAAGAAACTAAGCCGTATTGAGATTAGAGACCGGTTTTCTCACGATGTTTTCCTTCGCCGAAAAGCTAGTTCTGAATATCAAATGACATTTCGTACATAAGTTCCGAAAGACTCATTGGTTCAAGCTGGGGTTTGAACCCAGAATCTTCCATATTGAAGGACCAACATCTGCTACCCACTACGACCAGTAGGTCACAACCGTTTACGCAATTATACAATGCTGAAAGTAAAAACATTAAAAAGACTATTTCGGATACAAAAAGTCGAATAACTTTTTCCCGGTTGATACATACGGAGAAATTACATATTTAGAAAAGTGAGATTTAATTATTTATTTTAAAGCTAGTTTGGTCTCTGTACGCTAAAAGTCTCTGTACCAGAAAATGAGATAGACCGACGCATCAAGAAAACATGGAACGCATTTTGGTCCTACAAACACATACTAAAATCAAGAAGAAATATAAAACTAAAAAAGAAAGTTATGGACTCTGTCATTACCCCCACGCTACTTTACGGATGTCAAACTTGGCCAATAACCAAAAAGTGTATAAAGAAAATTCAAGTTTTTCAAAGAAAGACCGAAAGGAGTATTTTGGGCATAAAACTAAGCGACAGAGTTAAAAATTCCGAAATACGCAATAAAACTAAATTAATTGATGCAGCAGTACTGGCATGCCAACTAAAATGGAGATGGGCCGGACATACTGCCAGAATTAAAGATGGGCGTTGGTGCGAAAAGATGTTCCACTGGTACCCCAGAGAGAGCGGTCGCCCGCCCGGGCACCCGCACCGCCGCTGGCGAGATGACATCCAATCCGTGGCCGGCGTCGCGTGGCCTCGCGCCGCCGCCGACCGACAACTGTGGCGTGGCATGGAGGAGGCCTTCGTCCAGAAATGGACATCCAATAGTAATTAAATGTAGTATTTAGTCACTAAAATAATTATGTTAAAGAATGGAATGATTTAATTTAATTTAATTAATTGAAGTGTTGCAAACAGTGCTATTAATAATTTATTTAATTAATAATTTATTTAATTAATCATTTATTTCATTAATCTTTGTAAATATGCATGTATACAAATTTAATGTAACTTCTATTGGAAATAAATGGCTTCATTGATTGATTGATTGACGCTAAAAATCATAAAGCGGGTTAAAAACGCCCAATGACCTTTTTCAAATGCCAATTTTTTTAGCTTACATCTCCGTTTTCCTCTAAAAATATCGTATTCAAGAAGCACAAAATCATCCATGGCAAACGCTTAAATTAATAGAATCAGTTAATAGACAGTCATTAAGCCTCCTATGGTGGCCTAACGTAGATAATGAAAAAACATCCACCATCATCATCAGCCTATTGCAGTCCACTGCTGGATATAGGTCTCCCCAATTTCACGCCACCGTTTTCGTTCATTGGCTGCTCGCATCCAGCTCCTGCCGGCCATCCTACGCAAATCGTCCCTCCACCTTGCCTGAGGGAGTCTTACACTACGCTTGCCGAGACGCGGTCTCCATTCAAGAACTCGTTTACCCCAATAGTTGTCGGGTTTACGGCTAATACGGCCAGCCCACTGCCACTTCAACTTGCTAACACGCTGGGCTATGTCGATCACTTTGGTTCTCTACCGGATAACCTCATTTCTGATTCAACCCGACCTGATTCGGCCCGCAAAGAGACGCCGAGCATAGCCCTTTCCATAGCTCGCTGAGCGACCTTGAACTTGTGGACCAGCCGTACCGTCAGTGTCCACGTTTTGGCTCCGTACGTCACGACGGGTGGAACACACGTATTGAAGTGTTTTGTCTGTCACACTGTGGGATCGACGATGTGAAGAATACAATATAATGGAATTCTGTAAAAGAAATCTGTAAAATTGGGAACAATTCTACTCGAGTAGTGTGTTTTTTTCGTAGGTACGTATCAATCTCCTTTAGGCCTGAAAATCTGTAATCCAGAAGTGGCATTTCGGTCAGAGGGCACCGCTTGTCGATATTCGCAAGCATATTGTTGTTTAATGCCAATATGATCAGCGTGGCGTGTAATTTAAATGATTTTTTCCGCAAAATTTTTGTCGCGGCGTGGATTTTGAAAACGTCGGCGGCGGCGGCGGCGTGGTTCCCGCGGCGCGGCGCCGCCGCGCCGGCGTGGCGCACACCTCTAATCTTATCTACTACTAGCGTAGCGACTGGCCCCGGCTGCGCACGGGTACTATACCTACGGGTACCAAAAACCTGCCTCTTGAATTACTCTACCTAATAAAAAAAATCTCATCAAAATCCGTTGCGTAGTTTTAAAGATTTAAGCGTACAAAGGGACATATTTAGGGACAGAAAAAGTGACTTTATTTTATACTATGTAGTGAAGGACGGTCACACTGAGCAACTTTTGCTATGGAGTCAACCAAGAAATCGAGAAAAAACAACTCCTAATTATGAGTGAATTTGTCTATCAATTCAGCCTCAATTAACTCAAGATTAGGATTTGTTTCACAGTCACATCATAATATATTTTGGACTGAAAAGTACGGGAATCCGTACTCTTACCTACTGCATAGAATTT
>JALPQI010007893.1:0-44545 GCA_025490895.1 Thaumatotibia leucotreta | reverse complement strand
AAGGGCGCGAGAAGGCAGAGATCCTGCATAGCGTTGAAAATTTCCGGATTAAATCCCGTTTCTTTCCAAACAGCTCGTTTTTTTCCTGATTTTTTCGAAAAAAACAATGAAATTTTCCACTCTAAACCAATGAAAATTAGGTCTGATTTTCACTTATACCCGGAGAACGCGATGTCACAGAGAAAAAGTCAATTGAAACAGATGGCAAGGAGTGACAGTGACAGTGACATTGATTGTTTCTGAAAAAATCCGAATAAAACGGAAAAAAACGAAGTTTTCATACATTGCCGAAAAAAGCATTTTGTTTTTTTCCGACATTTTCAACGCTAATCCTGCAGCTCTGCTCGGACGTGCAGCGGCTGTCGGACAAGTTGGCGGACTTGTGGGTCAAACGCAAACCCATGTTCGGAGTCTTTCCGGTGGACAATCTAAAAGTTAAGGCTTATAAAGCTTGATTTTCTTATGAAAGCCTAATCTTCATTAAGACGTCCTCCTTTTCCATTGCTTTGTATGATAAAAATCGTTACTACCTGTCCACAGGCTGTTAACTATCGACCACAGGAAAGAAAAAGTGCGTGTTCAGCTGAACTGTAGAACCCCACTTTCCTGTGGCCAATAGTAAGCAACTGGTAGGAGTGTAGTCGTGATTCTTATCATACAATTCAATAGGAAAAGAGTGCCTTTAAATGACAATATGGGTTTAAGAAGAAAATTAACTCTCATAGCCCTTAACTTTTAAAATGTCCACCGGAAAGACTTGTAACATGATTTTAAGTTTGACCCTTGTGCGCCAGCGGCCGAGGCGATTCTGACGAGGCGAGAGCCATCACCAGGTACGACAAGTATTCCCATAGATAGCGGACGGCCTCCAAGGGCGCGAGAAGGCAGAGATCCTGCATAGCGTTGAAAATTTCCGGATTAAATCCCGTTTCTTTCCAAACAGCTCGTTTTTTTCCTGATTATTTCGAAAAAAACAATGAAATTTTCCACTTTAATTTTCAACTCTAAACTAATGAAAATTAGGTCTGATTTTCACTTATACCAGGAGAACGCGATGTCACCGAGAAAAAGTCAATTGAAACAGATGACAAGGAGTGACAGTGACAGTGACATTGATTGTTTCTGAAAAAATCCGAATAAAACGGAAAAAAACGAAGTTTTCATACATTGCCGAAAAAAACATTTTGTTTTTTTCCGACATTTTCAACGCTAATCCTGCAGCTGTGCTCGGACGTGCAGCGGCTGTCGGACAAGTTGGCGGACTTGTGCGCCAGCGGCCGCGGCGATTCCGACGAGGCGAGAGCCATCACCAGGTAACACATAAACGAGCCTTTTCACTTTTAGGGACACCCTGTAGTGTAGCCCCAACCTATTCAGTCCTGTATAGTCGCAACCTAATTGAAACTTGATCCCATTCCTAATAAGGAACCTAAAATAGTTAACCTAAATTAAAACCATAAACCTCGGGCTCAGATTGCTGTAATTCCGGCTACTTCCTGGGAACACCCACGAACATTACCTTGACCCGCATCCTTACATGGTTATCCCCTCTTTACTTAATGCATGTGATTTTAGTATCAAAAGCCTTGTTTCACAAATAAATATATTCCGTTTTACTTCAGACTTCGTTGTATCATTTACTACGTCAAACCACACCTCATGGCGACCGTGACAGGACTGAACAGGTTGGGGCTACACTACAACCCAATTAGCGTGAAGCGTCAAGTTTGTAACAACAGTTAAGCATTAATTAAGCACAAACATGTGAGAACCTGTAATTGGCCTCCTGTTACTGGGTAGTTCTATGCGATTATTCAGTCGCAAAAATCAAGTCATTACCATTCCCAAATTATTGACGAACTGCGTATAAATAGTGGAGTCATTTTCGATTATCTTGTAGCAGACGCATGTTTGTCTGCTATTCTGGCATAATAGTCTCGTTTGCTTTTATAAAACGGTAAAGAAAGTGGTGATGGTAATGAACAAAAAAAGCGCGTAACAAAATCGCATAGAACACCCGTACTATGTACTTTGCTATTAAGTTTCATGTTCCAATAAATAAATAATAAATCAAATTTCAATAAAAACTCGTGTTTTGGTGTGTATTTTATAAACTATAAGCGATATTGTAATATAAAAACGCCGATCAAACTTAAAATCCTAAATATATCGTACTCACTGACTGAAATTAAGGTTTTTTAATGTCACGGTAATTGGGCGCCCTTAAAAGTGAAAATGCCCTCTGTTTGTCTATTGGTGGCAGTAGAAAAAGGAGGCAAATTTGAAAAATTGCGGGTTAGCAACACTACATTCGAATAATTCCAAATTTGATTTTAATCTATGGCCTCTCTTTGTATTTTTATACAAAGAGAGGCCATAGATTCTAAAAGCAATATATTTTTTATTTATATTTTAAGACAAACGGGTCTTAATCGCGTAAACTTACGTTTAATTATATCCGGACATTTCGGGCATGACGTTACCCCCGTGGTCGCAAGCAGAAACGTGTGCGGTCATGCCCGAAACGTCAGGATATAATTAAACGTAAGTTTATGCGATTAAGACCCGTTTGTCTTTAAACTATGAGTGATGATCGTGAAAGTTTAAATCAATATCTTTTATTTAATCTGTGGGCGTCGTGTGTTTAGCACCCACAAATCAGAAGGCGTGTTATTTTGTTATTTACAAGTATATTTACATAAATTACAGAATCATTTACAATAACTACAATTATCACCACAATCACCGTTACAGAGATTTTAATTGAACAGACACTACTGACAGCAATGTTGTTCGTTTCGTTGCCATGGCAACGGCCGCTCAGCGCGCCTGCGCGCGGACTTAGCACATTCACGTAGGCATGTAGTGTGGTAGGTCACCACAAATCTAATAAGGATGATGACTGTAGTTAAAATAAATTATTTAACATTATGCACGACATAATAATAATACACGAATAAACTATTACTAAGATGTAGATTGCAGTAATTTTTGTACATTCTATTTAATAAATTGAAAAGGACTTAAAGAGTAGGTCATTTGGCAGTACTCAAACGTGACGTCACTTTTGAGTCATCATCATCATCATCATATTAGCCGAAAGACGTCCACTGCTGAACATAGGCCTCCCCCAACGATTGCCACAATGACCTGCGCCACCCGCATCCAGCGGACTCCTGCGACCTTCACCAGGTCATCGGTCCATTTTTGAGTATTTCATATAAAATTCCATAGTGGTGCTCGTTTTGACAGTTCGAAAAAAGATGCTGATTTGACTTGCCAGTCATCATTGTCATGTTGTATGTCAAAAGCATAGAGCATTTATTAAATAGGTTCAACACTACATAAGTATATATATATACTACATCTCTCTTCTTATAAAGAACAAAGTAAAGACATAAGTACACAATAGCAGTTTAACTTAACACATATTATTATTATCTCCTTTCCACACAAAAAAATAAAAATAAAATTAGTCAAAACTAAATCTTTGCGGGGGCCGCACTTGCCTCCCACTCCTAGTGACGACACTACCACCTGCTTCAGGTTCAACCTGAGGAGACCCAGGCACCGCTGTGTTAAGTGGTCGGTGGGTAGCGTCCTCGTCTGAGTCGGGAAGTATATCGTCAATATCCGGAGGCGTGCATCCCTTCCGCTGTAAAATTTTTGCCCGATTTCTTCGGTATGTTCGTCCGTTGTCCGTTGTTAGCCAGTATGAGCGGTCTCCACGAGCCACGCCTGTTCGCCTGGCCGGAACCCACACGTTATCATTTCGCATGCGAACTGGCTCGTTAAATTTGAGTGACGGAAGTTCTCTCGTACCACGATCGTAGTATTCCTTTACCTGCGTTGTATTTTGTTGACGTATTTCTTTAACAACGTCAGGGTTCACTAGAATAGGTTTCAAACCTTCATCTGTAGCTGGAAGACGTGTTTTCAGGCTACGACCCATCAGTAGTTGTGCTGGTGAATATTTCTCTCCTGAAATTGGAGTATTCCTAAAATTCAATAGCGCCAATTGCCAATCAGTGTTGTCTTCCTGTGCCTTAGTAAATAGTTTTTTCACCGTCTGTACATTGCGCTCAACTAATCCATTAGAGCGGGGATATAAAGGTGAGCTCGTTACATGTTCAAAATCATAATATGCCGCAAAATGTTTGAATTCTTGTGCCGAAAATTGGGGTCCATTATCGGTTACTAGTATTTTCGGTATTCCTAACCGGGCAAAGAAATTTTTCAGATGGGTAATTACAGTAGTACTTGTAAGACTATTTAGAGATGCAACTTCAAAAAATTTTGAGTAGTAATCTACTACAAGTAGGTAATGTTTATGTTGGAACTCGAAGAGGTCGGCGGCGATAACCTGCCATGGTAATGTTGGTATTGGGTGGGGGCATAACGGTTCTCTCGCCAGCGCCGCTCGGTGTCGCTGACAAGGCTCACAGCGTTGTACCAACTCCTCGATGTCGACCCCCATTCCCGGCCACCAAACTAACTCCTTAGCCCGACGTTTACTCTTCTCTATCCCCAAATGTCCCTCGTGTATTACTGAAAGTAACTCTCTTCTCAAAGTTTTAGGTATAACAATTTGGTGATTCCGAAACACAATTCCGTCAATCACGTGTATCTCATTTTGAAAAGTCCAGTATGATCCTGTTATGTCATTTGCTTTATTATTCGTTGGCCATCCGTTAAAATAATATTCCTTCACTCGCTTCAATATTTCGTCCTTATTGGTTTCTTCTCGAGTTTGATTGATTCTATTTTTTGACACGTTAAGGCACTCCATCAAATTATTCACATGTATAGTAACGTCTTTATGTACATCTTCATCTGAACCCTGTTCAGAGGGTGCACGGGATAGCGTATCTGCCAGGTACAAAAACTTTCCTGGTTTGTACCGTATTTGAAAATCATAACCGTGTAGCTTCATCAACATCCGCTGCAGTCTGACCGGTGTGCCACTCAGAGGTTTTTTGAATATAGACTCGAGAGGTTTATGATCAGTTTCAATAGTGACGTTTTTATGGCCATATATATACTGGTGAAAACGCGTACAACCAAAAACGATCGCCAAGAGCTCTTTCTCAATCTGTGCCCAGCGCGATTCCGCTGGCGTTAGCGTGCGCGCCGCATAGGCTACAGGCCGTCCGTCTTGCAGTAAGACTGCACCCAGGCCGCGTGAACTAGCATCTACTGAAACAGTCACCTCTTCCTCTGGTGAGTAGAACCTTAAAACTGGCGCAGTGCAAATTTTCTGCTTCAACTCGTCAAAAATTTGTTTGTGTTCAGCACTCCAACGGAACTCACAATCCTTTTTTAATAAATCTCGTAGAGGAGCAGCAATGTTTGAATAATTTGGGATGAAGCGAGATAAATAATTTGTTACACCCAAAAACCGTTCCAACGCTTTTCTGTCAGAAGGCACTGGCATTTCATAAATTGCCTTTACTCGCTTAGGATCCGGGCGCATCCCTTTAGCGCTAAATAGATGACCTAGGTATTGTATTTCTTTGGCATTATAAACACACTTTGCTTTGTTGAATTTTACGCCATTTAACTTAGCTTTGTCAAAAACTTCTTGCAATCTAGCATCATGTTCTCTTTTTGTTCGACCAAATACCACCAAATCGTCAATGTATACAGCAACACCTTCTGCCTTAAAGATTTTGTACATTTCATTATGGAATATTTCTGGCGCACAATTAATACCGAATGGCATTCTCAAAAAACGATATCTACCAAACGGGGTCGCAAAAGTACAAAATTTTGAGCTGGCCTCATCTAGCTTAAGCATCCAAAAGCCTTTACAAGCATCTAGTTTTGAAAAATACTTGGCTCCATCTAGTTCACTCGCGACTTCATCCAGTGTAGGCAATTGAAAATGACTCCTGCGTACCGCCTTGTTTAAATGTAAGGGATCTAGGCATATCCGCAATTTCTTATCCGGTTTTTCTACTATAACTATGGGAGACACCCATTCTGTTGGACCCTCTTCCCGTTTTATAATATTCATCTTTACCATCTCATCCAGTTCCTCCTTCAGACGAGGTTGCAAACACAGCGGTATCCTTCTGGAAGCCGAAATTACAGGTGGTACTGTCTCGTCAATAGTAATTTTAATAACTGAAGGCAGGCAGCCTATGCCTTCATATATCGAATCATCAACGCTCAACTCATCGATTCTTTTGATCAGTTGCAGGTCGGTGCATGCCTTCAGCCCCAATAAATTATTACACACAATGTCTAAAACAAACACCTTTTGTACAGAGGTACACTTTTTGTACTTCATAGAAGCTATGAAGTATCCTACAACAGGCAAAGTGTTTCGGCTGATTTCTTTAAGCACCGTGTTATGTTTACGTAATATACTAGTATCGAAACCAGCCTGTGTAAAATACCTCAATGACATTACAGATGTTTCAGCACCGCTATCCAGTTTGAACTTTACTAACACATTATTAACTAGAATGTTTTCGGACCAAAAGGATTCACCATCGTCCATCGCGTCAATTGTAATATTTTCAAGGAAAAACTCACCATCATCCTGCATAAAGTCCTCAGTATCTTTTCTATCTATTTCAATTTCTCTTACCAGCTTCTCTTTGCAAGCTTTAGCAAAATGTCCGACACGCTCGCATCTAAAACACCTTACATTAAATGCTGGACACCTGTCCTTAGCGGCATGCCCTTCACCGCACTTGTCACACATCTCGTCGTGTCGAGGAGCTCGGCCTGAAGAAATACCTCGTGAGAAACCTCCACGTCCCCTTGTTGCTCCACCACGCATCCTCATTCCAAAACCATAACTGGTGCCACTGAGTGCACCACGACCACGCGCTAACTCCTCCAAGGCAGGCGGGGCCTGTTCTACTTTTCCGCTCTGACACCATGCTGCTTGTGTACTAGCTCGCTCTGCTGCTCGACAGTAAAGGACAGCCTGATCCAAGTCTAAAGAAGACTTAGACAATAGACGTTCCCTCATATTTCCATCTTTTAGACCTCTTATTATTTGAGTTAGAATCAGGCTGTTTTTTAGAGTACCGAATTCACAACTTTTACTCTTAATTTTCAAGTCGCTCAAATATTTGTCAAATGAATCAGTTTGGTAAGTCTCAAAGAACATATGTCGTTCAAAATTAACGTTTCTTTTTGGATCGAAGCGCTCTTCAAATACTTTCACTAACTTGTCATAATCCGATTTGTCATCAATTTCAAATTCTTCAAATACTTCGCGGCCATATTTTCCAATCACATGCAAAAATATTGCGCATTTTTCTTTCGATGTAGAGCCGTCTCGCCCTGATGCAATTAGGAAAAAATCGAAAGCGGATTTCCATTCTTTCCAATTGACCGCTATGTTCCCTTGTTCTCGCAACGGTTCCGGTTGCTGTATTGCAGCAAATGCTTTAGACATTTTATTATAGTAATATTCTTACCACTCGTCAACAACTATAATTATCTATAATAACATTCATAACTATTAAAATCACTCCAATTAATATTTTAATTAATATTTTCACACCTGACACCATGTCATGTTGTATGTCAAAAGCATAGAGCATTTATTAAATAGGTTCAACACTACATAAGTATATATACTACAATCATGCCTATTCAGATATGTCTATTAGAAAATGCATTAATATCCATTGTTTCAGAGAGCTGACCGACAAACTGCACGCGTTACAACGCGGCATGGACCGCGCATGCGTCAACCGCGTGGTGGAGGACTTCATTGACGTGGCAGCACCTCTGCGGCACTTCACAGAGGCGGTTAACGCGCCGGAAGGTACTCTACAATCATGTAAACAGTGTTTTAGGTCACACATCATATCTCACATATATAGTTAGCCTATCTCAATCCACTGCTGGACGAAGGCCTCTTCTATTAACTATGCATATAGACGCATTAGGAGGTAACCGCCCATAATCGCCTCGCTGGGCAAGCGAATTGGCGGAAGTACTATGGAATTGGCACTATGCCGGAAGGTATAAACGCAGTCATTTTGTTTAACTTCGTAAAGCCCACCCACAAGATGGACAGAACTTGTGAAGGTCGCCGGGACACGCTGGATGCAGGTCGCATCTAACCGGTACATGTGGAGGTCCAGGGGCGTATTTCTCGAAAGCTTGTAACTTGTAATACAAGCAGAAGTCCCTAATTAATAGTGTCAAAAAGAGACTTCCACTTGTATTACAAGTTACAAGCTTTCGAGAAACGGGCCCCAGAGGGGAGGCCTATGTTCAGCAGTGGACGTCTTATGGCTGAGATGATGATGATGATGAAAGCCAACCCTATATTTAGGACAAGTGAAATAATAACCCAGTGTCCTAAAAAAAGGACATTTTATTCTTAATTATGGGACCTACAAAATAAAAATTAAATTTCTTTAAAAAAGATGACGTCATGACTCGTTATGAGTAAATGTTGTTGTCCTAAAAATAGGACTTTGGGCATTACGAGGATAATAATCTTATGTAAATATCGACGGGAACAGAGCATGCCGACATTGTAACGCTATACGGCCTCGCTGGCGCTCGGTTTTCTGTGACTACTCCTTTTTTAGGTTCTCGTTTGAGAGATTATTTATTAGAGACACTGACATTTAGAGCAGTTGTCAAAATGTTTGTACACAAGCGCTATTAGCGCTAAATGCGTGAGTTGCTGATTTCCTATTTTGTTTACAAAATAATAGCTAATATTTATTACAATCAGTAGGTAAAACTGTTTACAATGCAACTGCTCAGAAAATGTTCTTTTTAAGGGTAAAATTACTTTTCCGCACACGAGCAGGAATCAATTCTCATAGTACTTTTCCACACGGCCTGGTTGGTACTGCCAAGGTAGTCTGATTTTCCTCGTATAATGAAATGTAGGTTTTTTTAGGAAAAAAGCCTACTGTTCACACTTGTATCTTAACCCTTAGGTGCATATGGTATCACACATTCTATTTCTGAAATGACTTATGTAAACAATCGATGCCAATTAGAACTCTGTTGCTCAGTGTGACAGTCGCAATTGATTACTTATTTCGACATGTGTGATTTCGGTCGTATCGTTTTTGATACTGTATGCACCTAAGGGTTAAAAAATGTTTTTTACAGGTACCCCAGGCCGGGAAGCCAATTTCCACGATAAGGCAGCTGCCCTACAGGCGTTCAGCCAACGCGCGGCGTCCGCTGCCCACATGGTGGCTGCCAACAATCATCACAACAAGAGACTGGCTGATCAACTCACACATCACGCTAGACAGGTAAATACAGCCAACAGACAGGTCAATACAACCAACAGCCACATAGTTACAGTTCAGCATGATAGGTAACTCCTACTACAAGAGGATCGCTGATCAACTCACACATCACGCTGAACAGATCAGTAATACAGCCAACAGACAGGTCAGTAATACAGCCAACGCCAAAGAGTCACATTTAAACATGGCCCGTAACTGCTACCACAAAAGATTCGCTGATCAACTCACACCACGAGACAGGTCAGTAATACAGCAAACTGCCACAGAGCTACAGTTCAGTCAACGGCATCCGCTGCCCACATGGTGGCTGCCAACAATCATCACAACAAGAGACTGGCTGATCAACTCACGCATCACGCTAGACAGGTCAGTAATACAGCCAACAGACAGGTCAGTAATACAGCCAACGCCAAAGAGTCACATTTTAAACATGGCCCGTAACTCCTACCACAAAAGACTCGTTAATCAACTCACACCACGAGACAGGTCAGTAATACAGCAAACTGCCCACATGGTGCCTGCCAACAATTATCACAACAAGAGACTGGCTGATCAACTCACTCATCACGCTAAATAGGTAAATACAGCCAACAGACAGGTCAATACAGCCATCTGCCACGATAAGGCAGCTGCCCTACAGGCGTTCAGCCAACGCGCGGCGTCCGCTGCCCACATGGTGGCTGCCAACAATCATCACAACAAGAGACTGGCTGATCAACTCACACATCACGCTAGACAGGTAAATACAGCCAACAGACAAGTCAATACAGCCAACTGCCACATAGTTACAGTTCAACATGACAGGTAACTCCTACCACAAGAGGATCGCTGATCAACTCACACATTAAGCTGAACAGGTCAGTAATACAGCCAACAGACAGGTCAGTAATACAGCCAACGCCAAAGAGTCACACTTAAACATGTCCCGTAACTCCTACCACAAAAGACTCGCTGATCAACTCAAACCACGCGACAGGTCAGTAATACAGCAAACTGCCACAGAGCTACAGTTCAGTCAACGGCGCCCACTGCCCACATGGTGGCTACCAACAATCATCACAACAAGAGACTGGCTGATCAACTCACGCATCACGCTAGACAGGTAAATACAGCCAACAGACAGGTCAGTAATACAGCCAACGTCAAAGAGTCACATTTAAACATGGCCCGTAACTCCTACCGCAAAGGCTCGCTGATCAACTCACACCACGCTAGACAGGTCAGTAATACAGCCAACAGACAGGTCAATACAGCCAACTGCCACATAGTTACAGTTCAACATGACAGGTAACTCCTACCACAAGAGGATCGCTGATCAACTCACACATCACGCTGAACATGTCAGTAATACAGCCATCAGACAGGTCAATACAGCCAACTGCCACGATAAGGCAGCTGCCCTACAGGCGTTCAGCCAACGCGCGGCGTCCGCTGCCCACATGGTGGCTGCCAACAATCATCACAACAAGAGACTGGCTGATCAACTCACGCATCACGCTAGACAGGTCAGTAATACAACTAACAAACAGGTCAATACAGCCAATTGCCAAATAGCTACAGTTTAACATGGCAATTCGCAAGTAACGCCTACCACAAGAGCATTGCTGATTGTGTCACATGCTAGACAAGTCAGTGCAAACTGCCCCAGAGTTACTGTTCAACATGGCAAGTAACTCCTACCACAAGAGCATTGCTGATTTTGTCACATGCTAGACAAGTCAATAATACTGCCAACTGCCCCAGAGTTACTGTTCAACATGGCAAGTAACTCCTACCACAAGAGCATTGCTGATTAACTCACACGCTAGACAGGTTATACAGCCAACAGATAGGTCAATACAGCCAACTGCCACGATAAGGCGGCTGCCCTACAGGCGTTCAGCCAACGCGCGGCGTCCGCTGCCCACATGGTGGCTGCCAACAATCATCACAACAAGAGACTGGCTGATCAACTCACACATCACGCTAGACAGGTAAATACAGCCAACAAACAGGTCAATACAGCCAACTGCCACATAGTTACAGTTCAACATGACAGGTAACTTCTACCACAAGAGGATCGCTGATCAACTCACACATCACGCTGAACAGGTCAGTAATACAGCCAACAGGTAGGTCAATACAGCCAACTGCCACGATAAGGCAGCTGCCCTACAGGCGTTCAGCCAACGCGCGGCGTCCGCTGCCCACATGGTGGCTGCCAACAATCATCACAACAAGAGACTGGCTGATCAACTCACGCATCACGCTAGACAGGTAAATACAGCCAACAGACAGGTCAATACAGCCAATTGCCACATAGCTACAGTTTAACGTGGCAATTCGCAAGTAACGCCTACCACAAGAGCATTGCTGATTATCTCACATGCTAGACAAGTCAGTAATACTGCCAACTGCCCCAGAGTTACTGTTCAACATGGCAAGTAACTCCTACCATAAGAGCATTGCTGATTAACTCACACGCTAGACAGGTTATACAGCCAACAGATAGGTCAGTAATACAGCCAACGCGAAAGAGTCACACTTAAACATGGCCCGTAACTCCTACCACAAAAGACTCGCTGATCAACTCACACCAAGACACATGGTGCCTGCCAACAATCAACACAACAAGACACTGGCTGATCAACTCACTCATCACGCTAGATAGGTCAGTAATACAGCCAACAGACAGGTCAGTAATACAGCCAACTGCCGCATAGTTAAAAAATATCAATAATTTTAACAAAAAAATAATGTGAACTTCAGGTTTGAGGTTTTAAGTTGGTGATAAAACCAAGATTGTGTTCTGATAGTACTTGATTATGAAATAATGCAAGTTTGCAGATTTGTTACCTTTTTTAAGTTCAACTAAAAAATAAAAGTTGCCAAATAAAACACCGCCAAAATGAAAGTTTAACAACTTTCTGAATAATCATTTGGTAAATTTTATACCAAGTGAATCATATGCCATAAGTTGGTTGGGAAGTAAAATCAGGCGAAAAATGTTTCGGCGAAATAGCAGTACACCTGAATTAAGTCATCTTATGACAAAAGTAATTCATTGTTTATTCTGTTTCAGGTAGAAAAGCTGTCTCCACAACTAGTAGCTGCTGGCAAGATTAGGCTCAACTATCCCGATAGCAAGGTATGTCAGAGTAAATTTAGTAGATATGACCAGATATTTATCATTATCACCAAAGGACTTCTTGAAATAACTCTAAATAATAATTACAGCGCTTAATACGTTAGCAGAATAGTAAATTACGACACAAGTGCAAAAAACATGAAAAACATAACTCGTGTCGATTTAAAACACTCCCTTCGGTCATGTTTTAAAACATCGCCACTCGTTTCGAATTTCCTTTTTACACGTGTCTCGAACGACGTTTTTTTAGTACAGATACCCTCCCGAAGTTTTGGACCTGACGTAAAATTAGCCACTTCTCGCACTAGCGCCTAAAAAAGGCACCATCTGTACTAAAAAATTATGTTTTGATTGGAAACTGCTATTTGGAAAGAAATATATCTTATTGAGAACTTGTTAAACTATAACCTTGTAAGAAAGACCCAATGCACATTATAATGCAGATTCATCATTCATAAACTCAATAAAGTTGCATTTCCTTTGATTGATTTTACGAACAAACGAAACTCATCGGAATAGTGGCACATAGAAAACGGTTGGTACAGATGTAGTGCAAAATCCTTTCTCTTCGGCTTTTCACGGAAACGCCCGAATTAATCTCCCTGTCTCAAGAAGTTTCAGCTATGCTATTCTCTTATTCACACGTTCGACTCTGCGTCATCAACGAGCTCGACGACGAGACAGCCTTCACTTCGACGTCGAGCGCAGCGCTGCGAAAAACGGTATTCACTAACATAGAACAGCTCGTCGTCGAACTGTAGGTGGTAACTCTCGACGCAGTGTAGTTCCAGCTCACGCCGCATTCGTCGCCGAGCGCTAGTGTCGTTTAAAGTGCATTAGTGAATACCATTTTTAGGCTCGACGCTGCCACAGCGCTGATAGCAAGGCGGTTTCCTTAGTGAATAACACTGCAGTGCAATATATACTGAAGTTCATTGTGACAGCAATCTGAATTCGGTTGTTTCCGTGAAAAGCCTAAGAGAAAGGATTTTGCACTGTATCAACATCACAAGTCTTAATTGAGCTTACCGTGGGACTAAGTCGATTTGTGTAAGATGTCCCATGATATTTATTTATTATTTATTTATTGTACAGTCGACGTAATTGAATGTTTAGCACTATGCACACATACACATCACATCATCAGCCTATGATAGTCCACTGCTGGACGTAGGCCTCTCCTATTACCTATGCGAATAGACGCATTAGGAGGTAAATGCCCATGATCGCCACGCTGGGCAAGCGGATTGGCGATCGCAGTAATGTGTCCACTATGATGACGCTGCTGCCCATCATCAATCTTTTATCAAATTATGGTAAGTGACACTTCAATCCCTTAGTCGACTCTTACGACACCCGCAGGAGGAGTTGGGGTGGTGACAAATGTATTCTTACTGCCGTCACCACACGGCGGCTCAAGCACTATGCGGTTCAAGTTAATTTGGTTGTGTTGTATGTACTAAGCACGTCCAATGTAAATTGAGCCATAAACTGCTAAACATTCAATTTCTTCGACCGTACATACAGCGTGTGTATTTGATACGGGCGAATATTTTAGTGGCGATTACTATCGGACCTAGGGAACCTATTTACATAAATTTATTTTAGAAATTAAGGTATTTTTTTTTTCATACAAAATAATTGAGCCCGCAATGTATTGCATCCACTGGTAGCCACATTACTTAAAGTAGACATAAGTATCTAAACGTCATACGAGTTTCATGTCAGTTGGCCGGCATACATTGCTGCTGGGTTGCACTTTAGAAAAATCATTACACCTAATCAACAACAAAATTTAACGAAATGGTTATCTTATACGACTCGTAGGATCAGATATTATAGCTGGATTAATTATTCGCCCGTATCAAATACCCACGCTGTATTGTACTAGATACTATTGTATTCAATAGGTGGCCGAAGAGCACTTCAACAACCTAAAGAACCAGTACGCAGACGCGGTACTGCGCGTGCGCGACCTGTGCGACCAGGCCGTCGATCCGCTCGATTTCGTACGCACTGCTGGTATGTAACTATTCAGTCACGTAGGTCCAACTTCGAGAAAGAGGTCAATCGTCGAATCCGACTCGGTTGGGCAGCGTTCGGGAAGCTACGACACATATTTTCGTCCAATATTCCGCAGTGTTTGAAGACGAAAGTCTTTAGTCAGTGTGTGTTGCCAGTGATGATATACGGTACTGAAACGTGGCCGCTTACAATGGGCCTCATAAGAAGGCTCAAAGTCACCCAAAGGGCTATGGAGAGGGCTATGCTAGGAGTCTCTCTGCGTGATCGGATTAAAAATGAGACCATCCGCAGCAGAACCAAAGTAACCGAAATAGCTCTTCGAATCGCTAAACTAAAGTGGCAGTGGGCGGGGCACATTCGGCGTAGAACCGATGGCCGTTGGGGCGGGAAGGTTCTTGAGTGGCGGCCACGTACTGGAAGGCGTAGCGTGGGTAGGCCCCCACAAGGTGGACTGATGACCTGGTGAAGGTCGCAGGAGTCCGCTGGATGCGGGTGGCGCAGGACCGGTCATTGTGGCGATCTTTGGGGGAGGCCTATGTTCAGCAGTGGACGTCTTTCGGCTGATATGATGATGATGATGATGATGATGATGATGCCGGTATGTCTCTCTTTCCAACATACTGACAGCTTACAGATAGTGAGAGAATCGACAACTAACGTTACATTTTGGCGCCCAACGTGGGTCCTACCAAAAAGTAACAGAATCAACCTCCTTATGCACTGCAAGACGTATGCCAGTAATGGTCGACCGGCTCGACTTCGTACGCACTGCCGGTATGTCTCTCTTTCCAACATACTGACAGCTTACCGAGTGTGAGAGGGTAAAGTCCATTTATCTTTAGTTGTCTTATCTAGTAAACAACTTTCTAACCAAAAAGCACACGTTTTCTGTTGTAAACTGCTGTTTCTTTGATAAAAAATTAAGCAATTTACTAATCACTACAGACGGACTGCACAAGGACTCAGGTATTTTGGCATAGGCAAATATGGCAGTTTACAACAGAAAACGTGTACTTTTAGGTTAGAAAGTTGTTTACTAGATAAGACAGCTAAGGATGAATGGACTTTACAACTGACAAACGTTACATTTTGGCGCCCAATGTGGGGCCTAATCGAATATGAATGGAATTAACCTCCAATTATTACTACACTATTATGCACTGCACGACATATATGTCAGTACTGGTCGAGCCGCTTGATTTCGTACGCACTGACGGTATGTCTCTTTCCAACATACTGATCACTTACAGAGAGTGAGAGAGTTGACAACTAACGTTACATTTTGGCGCCCAATGTGGGGCCTACCAATAAGTAACAGAATTAACCTCCACTTATATACTGCAAGACATATGCCAGTAATGGTCGACCCGCTTGATTTCGTACGCACTGCCGGTATGTCTCTCTTTCCAACATACTGACAGCTTACAGAGAGCGAGAGAGTCGACAACTGACTAACATTACATTTTGGCGCCCAACGTGGGGCCTAATCGAATATGAATGGAATAAACCTCCAATTATTACTACACTTATATCCACTCACTTGCTTTGATTTTTGCGATAGACTATGTAAAATAAGAGTGATGACATGTAACAAAAGCTACATGAAGCAAGTGAGTGGTTATGCACTGTAAGACATATATTATGTCAGTACTGGTCGATTCGCTCGATTTCTTACGCAATGCTGGTACGTCTATCTCTTTCCAACATCCTGACTGCTTACCAAGTGTGAGAGGGTCGACAACTAACGTTACATTTTGGCGCCCAATGTTGGGCCTAGTCATATGTAAACAAATTAACTTCCATCCTGACGTGTAACTGAGTGCGAGAGAGTACAACTGATCTAACTGATTTTGGCGCCCAATTTGGGATCGGCTTATATTTTCACTCAACTAATTAATTGCGACCATAATATAACATGGACGTCTAACGCCAATTCAAAAATGCCCCCAGAAACAATCGTTCAATTGTGCCAAGATGGGCAGGAAATGGCGTTTTTTTATATTTTGGCGCAAAATATTTGACAATTGTTTGTAGAATATAGCCATTCAAAACTTTGATGGACTAATCGCAACTATTTTGAAATGGCAGTTTAAATTTCTATAGGTTGATATTGAAATTCATTACCGTGATGCATTGAAATGGGGGTGACACTTGTCAACTAAAATTCAGGACCGTTTCTGAAAGGCAATTTCGTATGGCGTTCGGCTTCCATGTTTTATTTGTTCGTAGGGAATTAACCTCCACTGATGTTTTCAGGTGAGCTGATGCAGAAACATACTTATCTGTGCGAGGATGCCATCCGCAACAATGACTCGCAGAAGATGGTCGACAACACTTCTGCTATCGCCAGGTAACGTCTCTACATATCTCGTCAGAGTCATTCCCTCTTATTCATAAACGTTTGTTAACTTCACAAGCCGCTAATAATTGTTTGTCCCTTTCCATCTTAACAATGTGTCCATAAGAGCAAAAGGGACAAACAATTAATAGCGGCTTGTTAAGTTAACAAACGTTTATGAATAAGGGGGATTGCGTTTATATGAGAATATACAAGGTGCCCGTGAGGAAAGGGAAAAATTTTAACAGCATATTCCTGAGACTAAAAGAAGCAAAAAATGTTAAGTGAGTTTTGGTCAAATCTGCAAAAAAAAAATTTTTTTTTTAGTTTTTTTTTGATGTTTTGAATGCCTCAATACACAAAAAAGGATTTTATTAATATGACATTTTTAACTTCAAATTTGGTCAGAAATCCGCTGTTGATTTTTTTCCCCTTCCTCATGGGCACCGTGTATAGTCCTATAACTGCAAATACCAGCTGGTATATTTTACCTGCGATATGACTTACTGGTCCAATTTGACGTATGTCAACATCTCATTGCAAGTTTGTACATAGTTCAGGGGCACATTTCTCGAAAGCTTGTAACTTGTAATACAAGTGAAAGTCCTTATCTAATTAATAGTGTCAAAAAGAGACTTCCACTTGTATTACAAGTTACAAGCTTTTGAGAAATGGGCCCCTGGCCTTAATCAAAACGAAAATCACGATCGCGTCAATTGTGTAACGAAAGTTAGTCGTAAACATATGTCAGTAGTAGTCTATGTAGGATACTCTGTCCCACAACCTTCGGCAATAGTAAAAGGGTACAAATTTAAAAGATATAGTTCATAGAAAATTTGAATTTGTCGCTCTTTTTTAGTGCCGTGAGTTATACAGGGTGAACGATACGAAGTGTTACCAATGTCAAAGGACTGCGATTTTTTAGTTGCAACAAGAGGAAAAATATAACATCTTGTGATTAAATTTACTTTTAGTCAATATGACTACCTTATGCCTTGACTATGGTCTTCAAATGGTAAAAAAATTTTTGCTCGCAGCACTTTTGTGACTAGTGGGTAGTGGTATGTGCCAGTGAAATACGATCGCTGTCTGCATTGCATTTATACTAGCATGTTAAATTGCTCTCACCTTTCTCTTCAAAATAGACCAGATAAAAAGTCCTAAACTCACTGCACTGGAGAAATGACACGTGAAATTCGATTTTCAGCTATTTTTTGGTTCTTACGAGCTTTATAAGCCGAAGCTAAGTTTCGTTCTTATGTTTGCGGTCTACGAGTACAACCCAAATGTTTGCGTGCCTAAGACTCAAATGCGGTGTCCAAAACATATTTCCGATAATAAGCCGCTATTACTTTGACACTAGACTTAAAGTCAAAGTCAAAGTGATTTATTTGTTCAACACAGGTTAAAGGTATATAGGTACGTACAGGTCTTACAATATTAATGATAAAGCATCACCATGTTGGGCCGCAAGGCATACAAAATTGGGCTTGAGTTTAATGGACTGTAACTACATGCTATGCACAGTTGCCATTATTGTAGTCTAACAAAAAATCCTTAACAGTGTAGTAAGTTTTATCCACAAAAAAATTTAATAATTTATTTTTGAAACTAAGCATATTTTCTATGTTTCTTATGTCGTTTGGGACTTTATTATATATATAAAATCTACTTGGTAACACTTCATATCGTTCACCCTGTACACAAAATTTAACTTCGTAACACAAAAAATATGACGTTAAATTTTGTTTTCATCAAAGGTCCTGTGCTACCTTTGCCCTTTCAGGTAGCCCCACTTCTGCGTCATGTCTACTTCAATTTTAGTCATTAACCCCCTTATTCATAAACGTCTGCTAACTTAACAAGCCGCTAATAATTGTTTGTCCCTTTCGGTCTTAACAATGTGTCCATAAGAGCAAAAGGGACAAACAATTATTAGCGGCTTGTTAAGTTAGCACACGTTTATGAATAAGGGGGTAACACTTCAATTGCAGGCTAGCGAACCGCGTCCTCCTAGTAGGCGGCGCCGAACGTGAAAACACAGAAGACGCGGACTTCGCTCTGGCCCTGAATGGCGCGCACCAGCGCCTTCAGGCCGCCATCGCTCCCGCCGTGCACCGCGCCAAGGCCGTCGCCCTCGGAGACAAGGGGCAAGCCCCTGCGTGGCGGGAAGCTAACTCTGAGGTACCTGTCGTGTCATGATAGCCTGGTACTTGCGACACGACGTCAGGCTTCGTTCTCGGCGAAAACGTAGAAGCCAGCAACTACCGCTTGTGTGCTGATTGCCTGGTACTTGTTGATGGAGTTTCGTAGGTTTTGTATGATAGACTGGTGTGTCTTCTACCTACTTCTACTTGAAAGAAACTTTTCAGATACTTGTTGTGTGCTGCTAGATATGTCGAAGCGGGTAGGGTGCTCAATACCTCTCTTCTTCTTACGTGACTAACTCTACAGCTGCCTATAGTGTGCTATTAGCCTGGTACTTGTGATGGAGTTTCGTAGGTTTTGTATGATGGACTGGGGCCTATTACATAACAAATACAACTAATAATACAAGCGGAAGTCTCTTTCTAGTAAGAGGGATAGAAAAGAAACTTCCGCTTGTAATATTAGTTGTAATTTGTTATGCAATAGGCCCCTGGTGGTATCTTACTTAGACCGTCTTCTACTTAAAGCAAACTCTTCAGGTACTGGTTATGTGGTCTTGTGGACTCGTGAGAGAGATTTTGTAGGTTTTAACACAGAAGACGCGGACTTCGCTCTAGCCCTGAACGGCGCTCACCAGCGCCTTCAGGCCGCCATCGCTCCCGCCGTGCACCGCGCCAAGGCCGTCGCCCTCGGAGACAAGGGGCAAGCCCCTGCGTGGCGAGAAGCTAACTCTGAGGTACCTGTCGTGTCATGATAGCCTGGTACATGCGATACGACGTCAGGCTTCGTTCTCAGCGAAAACGTACCTGTGTCGCGGCAGCAACTACCGCTTGTGTGCTGATTGCCTGGTACTTTTTGATGAAGTTTCGTAGGTTTTGTATGATGGACTGGTGCGTGCTTGAAATAAACTTTTCAGATACTTGTTGTGTGCTGCTAGATATGTCGGAGCGGGCAGGGTGCTCAATACTACTACAGGTGCCTATAGTGTGCTACTAGTCTTGTACTTGTGATGATTTTCTTAGGTTTTGTATGATGAACTGGTGGTATAGACCGTCTTCTACATGAAGCAAACTCTTCAGGTACTGGTTATGTGGTCTTGTGGACTCGTGAGAGAGATTTTGTAGGTTTTAACACAGAATGATGGAGTTTCGTAGGTTTTGTATGATTGACTGGCGCCAAGGCCGTCGCGCTCGGAGACAAGGGGCAGGCCCCTGCGTGGCGGGAAGCTAACTCTGAGGTACCTGTCGTGTCATGCTAGCCTGGTACATGCGACACGACGTCAGGCCTGTCGTTCTCAGCGAAAACGTACCTGTGTCGCGGCAGCAACTACCGCTTGTGTGTTGATTGCCTGGTACTTGTTAATGGAGTTTCGTAGGTTTTGTATGATGGACTGGTGATGTAGACCGTTTACCTACTTCTACTTGAAGGAAACTCTTCAGATACTTGTGTGCTGCTAGATATGTCGGAGCGGTCAGGGTGCTCAATACTATTTCTTACGTAACTAACTCTACAGGTGCCTATAGTGTGCTACTAGTCTTGTACTTGTGATGACTTTCTTAGGTTTTGTATGATGGACTGGTGGTATAGATCGTCTTCTACTTGAAGCAAACTCTTCAGGTACTTGTTATGTGGTCTTGGGGACTCGTGAGAGAGATTTTGTAGGTTTTAACACAGAATGATGGAGTTTCGTAGGTTTTGTATGATTGACTGGCGCCAAGGCCGTTGCGCTCGGAGACAAGGGGCAAGCCCCTGCGTGGCGAGAAGCTAACTCTGAGGTACCTGTCGTGTGATGCTAGCCTGGTACTTGCGACGCGACGTCAGGCCTGTCGTTCTCAGTGAAAATGTGCCTGCGTCGCGGCAGCAACTACCGCTTGTGTGCTGATTGCCTGGTACTAGTTGATGGAGTTTCGTAGGTTTTGTATGATGGACTGGTGCGTCTTCTACCTACTTCTACTTGAAAGAAACTTTTCAGATACTTGTTGTGTGCTGCTAGATATGTCGGAGCGGTCAGGGTGCTCAATACTTTTTCTTACGTGACTAACTCTACAGGTGCCTATAATGTGCTACTAGTCTTGTACTTGTGATGACTTTCTTAGGTTTTGTATGATGGACTGGTGGTACAGACCGTCTTCTACTTGAAGCAAACTCTTCAGGTACTGGTTATGTGGTCTTATGGACTCGTGAGAGAGATTTTGTAGGTTTTAACACAGAATGATGGAGTTTCGTAGGTTTTTTGTATGATTGACTGGCGCCAAGGCCGTCGCGCTCGGAGACAAGGGGCAAGCCCCTGCGTGGCGAGAAGCTAACTCTGAGGTACCTGTCGTGTCATGATAGCCTGGTACTTGCGACACGACGTCAGGCCTGTCGTTCTCAGCGAAAACTTACCTGTGTCGCGGCAGCAACTACCGCTTGTGTGCTGATTGCCTGGTACTTGTTGATGGAGTTTCGTAGGTTTTGTATGGTGGACTGGTGATGTAGACCGTCTTCTACCTACTTCTACTTGAAGAAAACTCTTCAGATACTTGTGTGCTGCTAGATATGTCGGAGCAAACAGGGTGCTCAATACTCAATATTTCTCTTCTTCTTACGTGACTAACTCTACAGGTGCCTATAATGTGCTACTAGTCTTGTACTTGTGATGACTTTCTTAGGTTTTGTATGATGGACTGGTGGTATAGACCGTCTTCTACTTGAAGCAAACTGTTCAGGTATTGGTTATGTGGTCTTGTGAACTCGTGAGAGAGATTTTGTAGGTTTTAACACAGAATGATGGAGTTTCGTAGGTTTTGTATGATTGACTGGCGCCAAGGCCGTCGCGCTCGGAGACAAGGGGCAAGCTCCTGCGTGGCGGGAGGCTAACTCTGAGGTACCTGTCGTGTCATGATAGCCTGGTACTTGCGACACGACGTCAGGCCTGTCGTTCTCAGCGAAAACGTAACTGTGTCGCGGCAGCAACTACCGCTTGTGTGCTGATTGCCTGGTACTTGTTGATGGAGTTTCGTAGGTTTTGTATGATGGACTGGTGCGTCTTCTACTTGAAAGAAATTTTTCAGATACTTGTTGTGTGCTGCTACTGCTGCTAGATATGTCGGAGCGAGCAGGATGCTCAATACTCAATACCTCTTCTTCTTACGTGACTAACTCTACAGGTGTCTGAATCGTGCTACTAGCCTGGTACTTGTGATGGAGTTTCGTAGGTTTTTGTATGATGGACTGGGTCGCGTTTTATAAAGTTACAATTTACAATTTCGCTGTTTGCCTCTCTAACGCACGCACATATTGTCTAGAAAGAGAGGCAAACAGCGAAATTGTAAATTGTAACTTTATAAAACGCGACCCTGCTGGTATAGACCGTCTTCTACTTGAAGCAAACTCTTCAGGTACTTGTTATGTGGTCTTGGGGACTCGTGGGAGAGATTTTGTAGGTTTGAACACAGAAGACGCGGACTTCGCTCTGGCCCTGAACGGCGCGCACCAGCGCCTGCAGGCCGCCATCGCTCCCGCCGTGTCGCGAGATGCCAGCAACTACTGCTTGTGTGCTGATTGCCTGGTACTTGTTGATGTTTTGTATGATGGACTGGTGCGTCTTCTACCTACATCTACTTGAAAGAAACTTTTCAGATACTTGTTGTGTGCTGCTAGATATGTTGGAGCGAGCAGGGTGCTCAATACTCAATACCTCTCTTCTTCTTAAGTGACTAACTCTACAGGTGCCTATAGTGTGCTACTAGTCTTGTACTTGTGATGACTTTCTTAGGTTTTGTATGATGGACCTGGTGGTATAGACCGTCTTCTACTTGAAGCAAACTCTTCAGGTCTTGTGTCGTGAGAGAGATTTTGTAGGTTTTAAACACAGAAGGTGCGGACTTCGCTCTAGCCCTGAACGGCGCGCACCAGCGCCTGCAGGCCGCCATCGCTCCCGCCGTGCACCGCGCCAAGGCCGTCGCGCTCGGAGACAAAGGCCAAGCCCCTGCGTGGCGAGAAGCTAACTCTGAGGTACCTGTCGTGTCATGATAGCCTGGTACATGCGATACGACGTCAGGTCTGTCGTTCTCGGCGAAAACGTAGAAGCCAGCAACTACCGCTTGTGTGCTGATTGCCTGGTACTTGTTGATGGAGTTTCGTAGGTTTTGTATGATGGACTGGTGTGTAGACCGTCTTCTACCTACTTACTTGAAGAAAATTCTTCAGATACTTGTGTGCTGCTAGATATGTCGGAGCGGGCAGGGAGCTCAATACTCAATAACTCTCTTCTTCTTACGTGACTAACTCTACAGGTGCCTATAGTGTGCTACTAACCTGATACTTGTGATGGAGTTTTGTAGGTTTTGTATGATGGACTGGTGGTATAAACCGTCTTCTACTTGAAGAAAACTCATCAGGTACCTGTTATGTGGTCTTGGGGACTCGTGAGAGAGATTTTGTAGGTTAACACAGAATGATGGAGTTTCGTAGGTTTTGTATGATTGACTGGCGCCAAGGCCGTAGCGCTCGGAGACAAGGGGCAGGCCCCTGCGTGGCGGGAAGCCACAAAACAGAAAAAACAGTAGAAGCGTAATGTAAGCGTAGCGCGTGTGGCAATAGTAAGCAGCGCAAGGCTTACCTGCACAAAAGTTAACCACAGTAGGCCGTCAGTTCTCTAAGCGCGCTCACGTGAGATCGTTTTCGAATAAATCCGAAAAAGAATGTGCAAATATGCCTTTTGTGCCGTTTTGGGATGTAAAAGTAACAGCCAGAAGTCAAACCTCACCAATGAAGGTATTTCATACCATCGGAAGTTCTTAATTTGTTAATATTTTAATATTTTCTAAAATATTTCGTCTTCCGCAAGATGTTTGTACCACACTAAATAAGAAACAACTTTATGTGCCAATAATAAGGTCGTTTTTTATTTGGCATGAAACTATGGAAATTTCTAGAATTTCGGAACGATAGGCTGAGTAGCGGCCAATGCGAGGAAAGGGTCCAAAAAGGTATCGATATCGATATTTTATTTCGTCGATATACCTACATTAGTTGTCTTGAGCCGATTAAGTGAAAAAAAATGAAACATGTTCTCTATAATCTTTATTTATTTAATCGTGTTTCCGACTGTCATCGTCATCATCATCATCATCTCAACCTTTTGCTGCCAGCTGCTGAGCGTAGGCCTACGTATCATCATATTATAATATTGTGGATATTAAGGTTTCGTGGCCAAATCATAGTTTCGCCATGTCCGCCCGACTGTCATCGTCATCATCATCATCATCTCAACCTTTTGCTGCCAGCTGCTGAGCGTAGGCCTGCATGTCATCCAATTATAATATTGTGGATATTAGGGTTTCGTTGCCAAATCATAGTTTCGCTATGTCCACCCGACTGTCATTGTCGTCATTATCATCATCACCCTAAGACTACTACCTTACCTACTGCTTAGTATAGATCCCCACATCCTCATATTATAATATTGTGAATGTTAAGGTTCTATTGTCAAATTATAGTTTCGCTATGTCTGCGCGACTGTCATCGTCATCATCATCATCATCATCTCAGCCTTTTGCTGCTAGCTGCCGAGTGTAGGTCTGCTTATCATAATATTATAATATTGTAGATATTAAGGTTTCGTTGCCAAAACATAGTTTCACCATTTCCGCCCGAATGTCATCGTCATCATCATCATCTCAGCCTTACTTACTGTGAGCATGAGCATATCCTAATATTATAATATTATGGGTGTGAACCGTGTGAATTTTAAGGTGCCGTTCTCAAATTATCGTTATTATTGTCTGCCCGACTGTCCATCTGTCTGTTTTTAATTATTCAAAAGGTTATGAATTAATTATTTGTTATATATTATATATTATAATTATAATACAAGATGTGCTTATTGAACATTCTCGATTACAGTACAGAGGTTCGATGTCATATCTGATATCGGGCCTCTTGTATGCAGATGTCATTTTAATCAAAATGACAATTAAAATATTGATATTTTAATATTAATTGTATATTTTGAATATTATTTTTAAATAAACGCGTAACTACCCGTTTAAATTTATTTTTTATTTTAATTGAAGAGTAAGTACTTAGGTACTATATGTATAATTTGAGAGATTTTAGGATATTTATTTATGCTGAATAACATTTTGATGTTGTCATTCACAGTAACATCGATATATTTTTAGTCGATAAAATATTTTGCTACATCACTTTCGTATTAATGCCCCGAGTTATGCCTGGTATGGTGATCGGATTAAAAATGAGACCATCCGCAGCAGAACCAAAGTATCCGAAATAGCTCTCCGAATCGCTAAACTGAAGTGGTACGGGCGGGGTGGGCGGGGCACATTGCGCGTAGAACCGATGGCCGTTGGAGCGGGAAGGTTCTTGAGTGGCGGCCACGTACCGGAAGGCGTAGCGTGGGTAGGCCCACCACAAGGTGGACTGATGACCTGGTGAAGGTCGCAGGAGTCCGCTGGATGCGGGTGGCGCAGGACCGGTCATTGTGGCAATCTTTGGGGGAGGCCTATGTTCAGCAGTGGACATCTTTCGGCTTATATGATGATGATGATGATGATGATGAAAAACCAAAGCAAATCGAAGAAATGCACTTTTTCATCACACTTGCTTTGTAAGCGCCCCATTGCTTGCATGCATCGCGGGAGTATTCCCTAGGGAGTTATAGAAAAGTTGGTACGTCATTTAACAATATTTTGTCTTAAAACATTTTTTTTTGCTCAGAAGTGTGACGAAAAACATTGTATGCATCACGGTCAGTAAGCGGAATACTAACTCGAGTCATTAAAATCTAACACTCTAGTTAGTAATACCGTAATTACCTCCCTAGACGCCCAATGCTATTACTTCATATATATAATTATATATATTTTATCGATATAATACCGACTCTTGCACAGCACTATGACGCTTGTTAGCCATAACGTGCAAAAAGCAGCCTATCTCTTTTACTCTTGGGAAATGCCACGTATGTGGGAGAGAGAACAAGGATTCGCCATCTATTGGGGAGTTGCTGAATTATTGAGTTTTAGTTATTAAACAGACTTATGCTACTCGACGCTAGATGGCAACACTCTCTTTGCAAGTTAGTAGTAGCAAGCGAAACGTCGTAAGTAATAAAACGAGTAGTATAATTTTGCTTTTGTCGCATTCGAAATAAAGTTTATTTTTGTATAAGATTTTATAACCAATAAGCTTTCAGATACTTCTGTGTGCATGTTTGCGCCAGTGTGAGTGTGGCGACATCGGTTCTCTCGAGAATCGGGGTATAAGCCGCTTCTACGTTATTTTTTGTTCTGTGCGGGAAGCTAACTCTGAGGTACCTGTCGTGTCATGATAGCCTGGTACTTGCGACACGACGTCAGGCTTCGTTCTCAGCGAAAACGTACCTGTGTAGTGTGAAGCCAGCAACTACCGCTTGTGTGCTGATTGCCTGGTACTTGTTGATGGAGTTTCGTAGGTTTTGTGTGATGGTGATGTAAAACCGTTTTCTTCCTATTTCTACTTGAAGGAAGCTTTTCAGGTATTTGTTGTGTGCTGCTAGATGTCGAAGCGGGCAGGGTGCTTAATACTTTTTCATCACACTTGCTGTCTAAGCGCGCCATTGCTTGCGCGCGTAGCGGGAGTAATGGAAAAGTGATATTCCCTAGGGAGTAATAGAAATGTCAGTACGTCATTTAATAATATTATGCCTTAAAACTTATTTTTTGTCGGCAAGTGTGATGAAAAACATTGTATGCATCACGGTAGGTAAACGGACTACTAACTCGAGTCATAAAAGCCTACCCTTCTAACACTCTCGTTAGTAATTCCGTACTTACCTCCCTTGATGCACAATGTACTATTCTTCTTCTTACGTGACTATTGACTATCTCTACAGTACCTGTAGTGTGCTACTAGCCTGGTACTTGTGATGGAGTTTCGTAGGTTTTGTATGATTGACTGGCGCCAAGGCCGTCGCGCTCGGAGACAAGGGGCAAGCTCCTGCGTGGCGAGAAGCTAACTCTGAGGTACCTGTCGTGTCATGATAGCCTGGTACTTGCGACACGACGTCAGGCCTGTCGTTCTCAGCGAAAACGTATCTGCGTCGCGAGAAGTAGCAACTACCGCTTGTGTGCTGATTGCCTGGTACTTGTTGATGGAGTTTCGTAGGTTTTGTATAGACTGGTGATGTAGACCGTTTACCTACTTCTACTTGAAGGAAACTCTTCAGATACTTGTTGTGTGCTGATAGATATGTCGGAGCGGTCAGGGTGCTCAATACTTTTTCTTACATGACTAACTCTACAGATGCCTATAGTGTGCTACTGGCTTGGTACTTGTGATTGAGTTTCGTAGGTTTTATATGATGGACTGGTGGTATAGACCGTCTTCTACTTGAAGCAAACTCTTCAGGTACTGATTATGTCGGATTGGTCTTGTGGACTTGTGAGAGAGATTTTGTAGGTTTTAACACAGAAGACGCAGACTTCGCTCTAGCCCTGAACGGCGCTCACCAGCGCCTGCAGGCCGCCATCGCTCCCGCCGTGCACCGCGCCAAGGCCGTCGCCCTCGGAGACAAGGGGCACCCTGCGTGGCGAGAAGCTAACTCTGAGGTACCTGTCGTGTGATGATAGCCTGGTACTTGCGATACGACGTCAGGCCTTTCGTTCTCAGCGAAAACGTAGAAGCCAGCAACTACCGCTTGTGTGCTGATTGCCTGGTACTTGTTGATGAAGTTTCGTAGGTTTTGTATGATGGACTGGTGCGTCTTCTACCTTGAAATAAACTTTTCAGATACTTGTTGTGTGCTGCTAGATATGTCGGAGCGGGCAGGGTGCTCAATACTCAATACCTCTCTTCTTCTTACGTGACTAACTCTACAGGTGCCTATAGTGTGTTACTAGCCTGGTACTTGTGATGACTTTCTTAGGTTTTGTATGATGGACTGGTGGTATAGACCGTCTTCTACTTGAAGCAAACTCTTCAGGTACTTGTTATGTGGTCTTGGGGACTCGTGAGAGAGATTTTGTAGGTTTTAACACAGAATGATGGAGTTTCATAGGTTTTGTATGATTGACTGGCGCCAAGGCCGTCGCGCTCGGAGACAAGGGGCAGGCTCCTGCGTGGCGGGAAGCTAACTCTGAGGTACCTGTCGTGTCATGCTAGCCTGGTACATGCGACACGACGTCAGGCCTGTCGTTCTCAGCGAAAACGTACCTGTGTCGCGAGTAGTAACTACCGCTTGTGTGCTGATTGCCTGGTACTTGTTGATGGAGTTTCGTAGGTTTTGTATGATGGACTGGTGATGTAGACCGTCTTCTACTTACTTCTACTTGAAGAAAACTTTTCAGATACTCGTGTGCTGCTAGATATGTCGGAGCGGGCAGGGTGCGCAATACTTTTTCTTACGTGACTAACTCTACAGGTGCCTATAGTGTGCTACTAGCCTGGTACTTGTGATGGAGTTTCGTAGGTTTTGTATGATGGACTGGTGGTATCTACTTGAAGCAAACTCTTCAGGTACTTGTTATGTGGTCTTGGGGACTCGTGAGAGAGATTTTGTAGGTTTTAACACAGAATGATGGCGTTTCGTAGGTTTTGTATGATTGACTGGCGCCAAGGCCGTCGCGCTCGGAGACAAGGGGCAAGCCCCTGCGTGGCGGGAAGCTAACTCTGAGGTACCTGTCGTGTCATGATAGCCTGGTACTTGCGACACGACGTCAGGCCTGTCGTTCTCAGCGAAAACGTATCTGTGTCGTGGCAGCAACTACCGCTTGTGTGCTGATTGCCTGGTACTTGTTGATGGAGTTTCGTAGGTTTTGTATGATGGACTGGTGATGTTAGACCGTTTACCTACTTCTACTTGAAGGAAACTCTTCAGATACTTGTGTGCTGCTAGATATGTAGGAGCGGGCAGGGTGCTCAATACCTCTCTTCTTCTTACGTGATTAACTCTACAGGTGCCTATAGTGTGCTACTAGCCTGGTACTTGTGATGGAGTTTCGTAGGTTTTGTATGATTGACTGGCGATATAGACCGTATTCTACTTGAATCAAACTCTTCAGGTACTTGTTATGTGGTCTTGGGGACTCGTGAGAGAGATTTTGTAGGTTTTAACACAGAATGATGGAGTTTCGTAGGTTTTGTATGATTGACTGGCGCCAAGGCCGTCGCGCTCGGAGACAAGGGGCAGGCTCCGGCGTGGCGGGAGGCTAACTCTGAGGTACCTGTCGTGTCATGCTAGCCTAGTAGTTTTAGAGTGCAGCTCTATTAACGCGGAGCGGAGCGGAGCTGTAAGAGCTCGGCCAATGAGACCGCATTTCAGTGTTTCGAATTTGAAGAATGTAATTAATTGGTCAATTTTGGACAGCTCCGCTCCGCTCCGCGTCAGTGGAGCCGCACCCTTAGCGTAGTCACTAGCCAAGATGCCCTTTCTTCTGCGGTCCGTTTCTCGAAAGTTTGTAACTTGTAATACAGGTGGAAGTATCTTTTTGACACCATAAGTTAGATTAGGGGTCTGTTTCTTGAACGTTTGTAACTTGTAATACAAGTGGAAGTCTCTTTTTAACACTATTAACTAGATAAGGACCGCTTGTATAACAAGTTACAAGCTTTCGAGAAATAAGCCCAAGGTCTTCCGCTTGTATTACAAGTTACAAGCTTTTAAGAAATAGGCCCCTGGTCTAAGTTTGAGGTTCTAGTACTCAATTTTACTAGTGCGATAAATACACAAAATGTCACAAATAATGCCAGAATACCTTCCAATTTTCTTCCCAGATCATCAACGCAGCATCAGCCGTAGAATCCGCCCTCTCCCGCCACTACGCCCCACCGCCCCCGCCAGCTCTCCCGGAAGCCCTATCCGCCCTCCACGTGTCGAAGCAGCAGGCGCCCCCGCGGCCGCCGCCCCCGGCGAGCGGGGCGCCGCCCCCGCGCCCGCCGCCGCCGGACACTGACGACGAGGGGGAGGATATCTTTAGCAGGCAGCCGCATCCGAGCCAGCCTATATTGGTGAGTCATTAGATAACTAGTAAAAAATGGGGACAATTGGGGCTTCGCCCCCCGCGCTTCCCCCTAGTCTAATGAAGAGAAAGGACCTACCTAAGGCCAACTTAAGTATATTGGTAAGTAATTAAATAACTAACATTGGGAACAAAATATCTGACGTTATTTGCGGATATTGGGGCGTCGCCCTCTTATGGTAAGATAAAGGATATTTTCAGCAGACAGTCACATCCTAGCCGACCTATATTGGTGAGTCATTAGATAACTAGTTAATAGCGGAACAACGAAACACTCTGTTCTTTGGGGTCAATTGGGGCCTCGCCCCCTGCGCTCCCCCTAGTTTAATGAAGAGGGAGGATATTTTCAGTAGACAGTCGCATCTTAGCCAACCTTAAAGGCCGGCAACGCATTTGCGACGCCTCTGGTGTTGCGGGTGTCCATGGGCGACGTTAATCGCTTTCCATCAGGCGATTCGTCTGTTCGTTTGCCACCTATAGCATAAAAAAAAAAAAAAAAACCTATATTGGTGAGTCATTAGATAACTAGTTAATAGCGAACAAACGAAACACTCTGTTCTTTGGGGACAATTGGGGCCTCGCCCCCTTCGCTCCCCCTAGTGAAGAGGGAGGATATTTTCAGTAAAGCCAGCCTATATTGGAGAGTCCGCCCTCTCCCGCCACTACGCCCCACCCCCGCCAGCTCTCCCGGAAGCCCTATCCGCCCTCCACGTGTCGAAGCAGCAGGCGCCCCCGCGGCCGCCGCCCCCGGCGAGCGGGGCGCCGCCCCCGCGCCCGCCGCCGCCGGACACTGACGACGAGGGGGAGGATATCTTTAGCAGGCAGCCGCATCCGAGCCAGCCTATATTGGTGAGTCATTAGATAACTAGTAAAAATGGGGACAATTGGGGCTTCGCCCCCCGCGCTCCCCTTTTTGTAATTATGAGGGAGAGGATATCTTTAGCAGGCAGCCGCATCCGAGCCAGCCTATATTGGTGAGTTATTAGATAACTAGTTAATAGTGAAACAACGAAACATTCTGTTCTTTGGGGACGATTGGGGCCTCGCCCCCTTCGCTCCCCCTAGTTTAATGAAGAGAGAAGAGACAGTCGCATCCTAGCCGACCTATATTGGTGAGTCATTAGATAACTAGTTAATAGCGAAACAACGAAACACTGTTCTTTAGGGACGATTGGGGCCTCGCCCCCTTCGCTCCCCCTAGTGAAGAGGGAGGATATTTTCAGTAAAGCCAGCCTATATTGGAGAGTCCGCCCTCTCCCGCCACTACGCGCCACCACCCCCGCCAGCTCTCCCGGAAGCCCTATCCGCCCTCCACGTGTCGAAGCAGCAGGCGCCCCCGCGGCCGCCGCCCCCGGCGAGCGGGGCGCCGCCCCCGCGCCCGCCGCCGCCGGACACTGACGACGAGGGGGAGGATATCTTTAGCAGGCAGCCGCATCCTAGCCAGCCTATATTGGTGAGTCGTTAGATAACTAGTAAAAAACCTTCTTTGGGGACAATTGTAGCTTCGCCCCCCGCGCGTCCCTTTTTGTAATTATGAGGGGGAGGATATCTTTAGCAGGCAGCCGCATCCTAGCCAGCCTATATTGGTGAGTCATTAGAGTCATTAGATAACTAGTTAATAGTGAAACAACGAAACACTCTGTTCTTTGGGGACTATTGGGGCTTCGCCCCCTGCGCTCCCCCTAGTTTAATGAAGAGAGAGGAGACAGTCGCATCCTAGCCGACCTATATTGGTGAGTCATTAGATAACTAGTTAATAGCGAACAAACGAAACACTCTGTTCTTTGGGGACAATTGTAGCTTCGCCCCCCGCGCGTCCCTTTTTGTAATTATGAGGGAGAGGATATCTTCAGCAGGCAGCCGCATCCGAGCCAGCCTATATTGGTGAGTCATTAGATAACTAGTAAAAAATCTTCTTTGGGGACAATTGGGGCTTCGCCCCCCGCGCTCCCCTTTTTGTAATTATGAGGGAGAGGATATCTTCAGCAGGCAGTCGCATCCCAGCCAGCCTATATTGGTGAGTCATTAGATAACTAGTTGATAGCGAAACAACGAAACGCTGTTCTTTGTGGACAATTGGGGCCTTGCCCCCTTCGCTCCCCCTAGTGAAGAGGGAGGATATTTTCAGTAAAGCCAGCCTATATTGGAGAGTCCGCCCTCTCCCGCCACTACGCGCCACCACCCCCGCCAGCTCTCCCGGAAGCCCTATCCGCCCTCCACGTGTCGAAGCAGCAGGCGCCCCCGCGGCCGCCGCCCCCGGCGAGCGGGGCGCCGCCCCCGCGCCCGCCGCCGCCGGACACTGACGACGAGGGGGAGGATATCTTTAGCAGGCAGCCGCATCCGAGCCAGCCTATATTGGTGAGTCATTAGACAACTAGTAAAAAAATGGGGACTATTTGGGGCTTCGCCCCTGGTGCTCCTCCCTAGTCTAATGAAGAGGGAGGATACTTTCAGTAGACAGTCGCATCCTAGCCAGCCTATATTGGTGAGTCATTAGATAACAAGTAAAAAACCTTCTTTGGGGACAATTGGGGCTTCGCCCCCCGTGCTCCCCTTTTTGTAATTATGAGGGAGAGGATATCTTCAGGCAGCCGCATCCGAGCCAGCCTATATTGGTGAGTCATTAGATAACTAGTAAAAAACCTTCTTTGGGGACAATTGTAGCTTCGCCCCCCGCGCTCCCCTTTTTGTAATTATGAGGGAGAGGATATCTTTAGCAGGCAGCCGCATCCTAGCCAGCCTATATTGGTGAGTCATTAGATAACTAATTTATTAACTAGTCACAAATAATGTCACTGGTTCGCTATTGCGAACAAACGAAACACTCTGTTCTTTGGGGACAATTGGGACTTCACCCCCCGCGCTCCCCTCTAGTCTAATGAAGAGGGAGGATATTTTCAGTAGACAGTCGCATCTTAGCCAACTTAAGTATATTGGTAAGTAATTAAATAACTAGTCAATAATGAAACACTTATATTCTTTGGGGATCATTGACATTGGGAACAAAATATTTAACGTTATTTGCGGATATTCGGGCGTCGCCCTCTTATGGTAAGATAAAGGATATCTTCAGCAGACAGTCACATCCTAGCCAGCCTATATTGGTGAGTCATTAGATAACTAGTTAATAGCGGAACAACGAAACACTGTTCTTTGGGGACAATTGGGGCCTCGCCCCCTTCGCTCCCCCTAGTGAAGAGGGAGGATATTTTCAGTAAAGCCAGCCTATATTGGAGAGTCCGCCCTCTCCCGCCACTACGCGCCACCACCCCCGCCAGCTCTCCCGGAAGCCCTATCCGCCCTCCACGTGTCGAAGCAGCAGGCGCCCCCGCGGCCGCCGCCCCCGGCGAGCGGGGCGCCGCCCCCGCGCCCGCCGCCGCCGGACACTGACGACGAGGGGGAGGATATCTTTAGCAGGCAGCCGCATCCGAGCCAGCCTATATTGGTGAGTCATTAGATAACTAGTAAAAAATGGGGACAATTGGGGCTTCGGCCCCCTCGCTCCTCCCTAGTCTAATGAAGACTTAAGTATCCTTCATACTTTCAGTAGACAGTCGCATCTTAGCCAACCTAAGTATATTGGTAAGTAATTAAATAACTAGTCAATAATGAAATTACTTATATTCTTTGGGGGTGATTGACATTGGGAACAAAATATCTAACGTTGTTTGCGGATATTGGGGCGTCGCCCTCTTATGGTAAGATAAAGGATATCTTCAGCAAGCAGACAGTCACATCCTAGCCAGCCTATATTGGTGAGTCATTAGTCATTAGATAACTAGTTAATAGCGAACAAACGAAAGACTCTGTTCTTTGGGGGCAATTGGGGCCTCGCCCCCTTCGCTCCGATATTATCAGTAAACAGTCGCATCCTAGCCAGCCTATATTGGTGAGTCATTAGATAACTAGTAAAAAACCTTCTTTGGGGACAATTGGGGCTTCGCCCCCAGCGCTCCCATTTTTGTAATTATGAGGGAGAGGATATCTTCAGGCAGCCGCATCCTAGCCAACCTATATTGGTGAGTCATTAGATAACTAGTTAATAGCGAAACAACGAAACACTGTTCTTTGGGGACAATTGGGGCCTCGCCCCCTGCGCTCCCCCTAGTTTAATGAAGAGGGAGGATATTTTCAGTAAACAGTCGCATCCTAGCCGATCTATATTGGTGAGTCATTAGATAACTAGTTAATAGCGAAACAACGAAACACTGTTCTTTGGGGACAATTGGGGCCTCGCCCCCTTCGCTCCCCCTAGTTTAATGAAGAGGGAGGATATTTTCAGTAAACAGTCGCATCCTAGGCAGCCTATATTGGTGAGTCATTAGATAACTAGTTAATAGCGAAACAACAAAACACTCTGTTCTTTGGGGACAATTGGGGCCTCGCCCTCTGCGCTCCCCCTAGTTTAACCCGGCGAGAGTGTGGTGAAAAAAAGTTAAACAAAAATAAACTCTAAATATATTGACATATTCAAACGCAGGGTATGAGATACCCTGCCACACTCCCCCTAGTTTAATGAAGAGGGAGGATATTTTCAGCAGACAGTCGCATCCGAGCCAGCCTATATTGGTGAGTCATTAGATAACTAGTTAATAGCGAAACAACGAAACATTCTGTTCTTTGGGACAATTGGGGCCTCGCCCCCTTCGCTCCCCCTAGTTTAATGAAGAGGGAGGTTATTTTCAGTAGACAGTCGCATCCTAGCCGGCCTATATTGGTGAGTCATTAGATAACTAGTTAATAGCGAAACAACGAAACACTGTTCTTTGGGGACGATTGGGGCCTCGCCCCCTGCGCCCCCCTAGTTTAATGAAGAGGGAGGATATTTTCAGTAGACAGTCGCATCCTAGCCGACCTATATTAGTGAGTCATTAGATAACTAGTTAATAGTGAAACAACGAAATACTGTTCTTTGGGGACAATTGGGGCCTCGCCCCATTCGCTCCCCCTAGTGTAATGAAGAGGGAGGATATTTTCAGTAAACAGTCGCATCCTAGCCAGCCCATATTGCTGAGTCATTATATAACTAAACTAGTAAAAAACCTTCTTTGGGGACAATTGGGACTTCGCCCCCCGCGCTCCCCCCTAGTCTAATGAAGAGGGAAGATATTTTCAGTAGACAGTCCCACCCCATCCAAACTGTATTGGTGAGTCAATAAGCGAAATATCTGGGGTTCATTGGGGATGATTGGGGCCAAGGCAAAGATATCTTCAGCAGGTAGCCGCATTCTAGCCAACTTGTATTCGTAAGTCACTATCTGTAACCTTATAAATACCAAATATTCTCGATCATTTGGATTTTGTCTTCAGCCAATGGGGCTCCGCCTCCTTTCAGTAGGGCGTCGCCCCCACGCTCTCCTTTTAATATTGATGGTTAGATATCAAATATCAGAGTGAAAACATATTTAGCAGAATGTCATATTCTAATGGGTGCATGCATAAACTCCACGGCTTTATTCTTGACCAGCAAATTCTTATCTCTTTACACAATAATCAGTTTGTCAGCTTCTATAGCCTAGGTAGTAATCCTACCTATGAAGCTGGAGGTTCCGGCTTCAAATACCGGCGAGGCAATTTATCACAAATATTTGTTCCTTGCTCGTGGCCGTCTATGTATTTAAGTATCTACATATATCGTCGCTTGGTACCCACATCACAAGCCTTATTTGAGCGTACCGCGGGACTAGGTCGATTTGTGTAAGATGTCCCAAGATATTAATTTAATAATGACCTTCAAACACTATTGGACACGTAATTAAATTAAATCATTCCCCAGGTGGCTGCCCACAACCTTCACAAAGCGGTTCGTGAGTGGTCCTCGAAGGATAATGAGATCATTGCCGCCGCTAAACGTATGGCCATCCTCATGGCGCGCCTGTCTGAACTTGTCCGCTCTGATTCTAAGGGTAAGTCGTTTTGTATGTATTTAAACTATTATACACAAAACACAGGTAAAAATACACATATGAATGGTCCACGGAAAGAACATGTCTAGTCAATTCAAATTACAGAAGGAAAAACCACCTTTCTTTTAACAGAATAAGGTGTGAATTTGCCCTGATTCTTTTAGGCTTTGGACATGTTTTTTCCGTGGACCGTTCATATTTACAAAAAAAATTACAGGTATCTAGATGTAGGTCATTTCACCAGAGTTGAGATGAATGATTACACACATCCAAATGAAGTACTAATTTGCAAAAAATGTCGCGAATGAATGAATGACTTGCGTCAAAATATTGAAGCAAATTCCTTGAACAAACTTTTTAGTCAATCTTGCAGTTGCAATTGGGTTTGCTGTCAGTACGAAAAAAGAACACTAATTTCAAATTTCCCGTGTGTTTACATGACATGTTGATGTGTGCGTGACCTCAACTCTCGTTGAAATATCTATACAAAGGCGAACTTATACCTGTAAGGGATCTCTTCCAGTTAACCTTTGAGTAAAGGAGTTAGTCTTAAAGTTAGTCTTTTTATTCTTAATTCGGGTACAATTTGATGTATTTTGTACCTTTATATTTAAGACTGAATTGAATGATACCGGAAGGCGTAGCGTGGGTAGGCCCCCCACAAGGTGGACCGATGACCTGGTGAAGGTCGCAGGAGTCCGCTAGATGCGGGTGGCGCAGGACCGGTCATTGTGGCAATCTTTGGGGGAGGCCTATGTTCAGCAGTGGACGTCTTTCGGCTGATATGATGATGATAATGATGATGAATGATACTTGTTAGCGTTTATAAAGATATAAATTGATTGATTGAATTTTATGGCTAAAGTAACTGTAAGCAATAACCCTATTATCAAAGCCCGGACGACGGGAACAAAAATGTAATTTTCACTAGTGCTTAGTATTTTATCTTTGTATATAAAGGATCTTTGTATGAAAGAGCGAATACTTCCTAACACAAGTTTATAACTTAAAAGGAGGATTCAACACCTTATGTATCAATTTGTTGGAAATAAATGAATTTGAATTTGAACATAGCTCAGAATTCTGACTACAAATCAAAAAACTCGTAGTCTGGCTTGTGTTAGAAGCATTATATTTAATCGAAATTGGCTTTTAATTATTACTAATTTATGCATATTAATCAAACCTTAGAAAAGTCCTGTCATGCTTATTACAAGTCAAAATTTTTATATACACTTGTGTGTACAAAAATTTGCTTATTATCAATAATATGAGTATGTATGTATATATGTACATCTAAACGCAGACCAAGCAAAACGTTTCTAAAGGTTTTTGTTTAGTAACTTTTTTTTTTGTACATTTAATATTTGGATTTTATAATTGTTATTATTATATCTCAGTAAAGCGTTTATCTTGGTCTAAGGCACTGGTCTCACTGCGAGCTACTAAGCTATGAACTATCGGCTATAAACACGAACAAAATATACGCACTCCCGTGTAAAAAAGAGACACTGTGATACTCGCCCAGCTATCAGCTATTATCGAACCGGAATCAGAAAGGGATTCGAAAGTACAGTTGACACAACAATTGACACAATATTTATCAAGAGTTGTTTGTAGATCTCGCGAGTGATTAATTAATCTATTGTCTGTAAGTCTCTGAACATAAACTACAAATATATTGATTTAACTATAAATATATCCCAGATTGACTTTACACTGTCGTGTCAACAGTACTTTCAATCCCGTTCTAATCGCGGTTTGATAATATCACCGCCGGGCGAGTATCGCCGTGTCTCTTTTATTTACACGGGAGTGCGTATCTTTTGTTCGTGTTTATAGCCAATAGTTCAGTTTAGTAGGTCGCGGTGAGACCAGTGCCTAATATGAATAACTAAATATACTAATATAATGTGGGTATGTAGACTGCCTTCGTGCCAAACAGGAGTTCTCAAATACAACTCGTCGCGCGCTTCTATATAGTATGTACGACATCTATGTACGAACACCGCAAGCCATTTCAGTTATCACCATTAGTTCAGCGGATAGCTATTGTACATATTCATTAATTAATAGCGGAATTATAAAAAAACTCGATATGTTTTAGAGTCTAAATATACAGGGTGCTCGCGAGGCAACCGAAAGATTTTAACTATACATTCTAGACATCAAAATAAACATAAAATTAATAATTTTATTTTAATTAATTCATTTATTTATTTTAATAAATTAATTTTCGTCAAGTCTATTCTTATTTTTTGATTGTCAGGCAAAAGGTGTGGTAATATTAGAACACATTGTGGTAGCATTGTCAATCAAAAAGAAGTGTTATGACGAGTTATGTCGAAAAAACTTTTTTCGAAAAAAGGTTAATTATCTCTGGAACCAAGCCGAATCCAGGAAATTTTATATAACATTAAATACTCTAAATATGCTCAGGAATTCAGCATTAAAATCTTGCGGTTTCCTCGCGAGCACCCTGTATTTTTATAAGCAGAACTCTGATTTCCACGGCAAAATAAAACACTAATCTAGCCAGTGAGAGAAACATTATTTTATCGATATCGATAGTTGTGAAACCGCCCCCAAGTAAAATTAATTACGTGTAAGGGTTACATAGAAACAGATGCAATTTCTTCTTCGAAATCTATCTATAATAGTGATAGGAGTAGATCATTATTAGTTTTCATCACACTTGCTATCTAAGCGCGCCATTGCTTGTGCGCGTAGCGGGAGTAATAGAAAAGTGATATTCACTAGGGAGTAACAGAAATATCAGTACGTCATTTAATAATATTATGTCTTAAAACTTATTTTTTTGTCGGCAAGTGTGATGAAAAACATTGTATGCATCACGGTAGGTAAGCGGACTACTAACTCGAGTCATAAAAGCCCTCCGCCTGACGGCGTCGGGCTTCTAACACTCTCCTTAGTAATTCCGTACTTACCTCCCTTGATGCACAATGTTACTATTCTCGACATTCTAAAACAGTTGTTTATAATTATAAAGCCTATAATTATATATTTATAATTATATTATGCGCGGTGTTAAGATACGCGCGAAATCTTGCCCATTTTGGCTCTATTGCACAATTTATTTTGAGAGCATTCGCAGGTTCGTGTTCGAGAATATTGTTAAGGTGCGTTTAAACCAAAAAAGCATTCGCTGTTCCAGCGCCCGTTCTACGAAATCAACCAATCACGTTTTGTGTACCGATTGAATTTCGTAGAGTGGGAGGTTAGAACAGCGGATGCTCTTTTAGTTTGAACGCACCTTTTGTGGTATAACAGTATTCTCGAACGAATCGAACACGCATATTCCATGTAAAATATCATAGCCATGTTGTATATACGCTATCATATATGTATGTCTGCCCCGCTCTCCGGACAGTGGTCGCTATGAACTTGAGTGGTGAGTCGCTTATTGCATCTGTGTTATTGTGTTAGTTTATTTTAGTGTGTAGACTGTGATTTAGATGCTCTATTTTAATAAGTAATTAATTTCAATTTTGATATTTTTGTTTTAAAAGACGATATTTATAATTTTGAAGAATACTCAAATCCTACTGAGATATTACATCTAAGTAGGATTTGAAATCGATTAGTAATTTTTGTTTGGCAAATTAGGGCCTTAGCACATTTGCGAGTTGAAAGCGAAGCGAGTTCGTCGCGAGTCCGTGACCAATTCGCCGCGATCTCGTTGCTAACATAAGTGTTTCCTCGTCGGAATCCATTATGTAAGTGACTGTCCAAGACGCAGATCACTTAGCGATTTTCTACTGAGTACGTTGCGTATTCGTTACGCGCTCGCGACGAGATCGCGACGCACTCGCGGCGATTTGGTTACGGGATCGCGACGATCTCGCTGCGAGCTCGCTTCGCTTTCGATGCGCTTGTAAATGGCAAATGGTATTTCGGCCGAATTCAAGTGATATTTTAGTTTTCAGTATAAACAGAAATAGATGATGTTATAAATTTTGCTCGGTGGAACATTTCTTATTGTGTGTATTAGTTTGAATTATTTAGAACATTTTCAGACATAATTTTCCATTCAATTAATTGGAAACATTTGCGGAACGAAATGCTTACTTCATCCTAGCGTTGAGTCGGTTTAATTATTATTCATATATTTTTTCCGTATGAAATGTAGTGCATGTATTTTTGCACTTTTGTAAATCTTATATCATTATTTCGACAAGTTATATTATTTAAATAATTTTGCAAACCTCAATTTATAATCTCACGCTAATGCGGGCTCCCCAAAAGTGTAGTACAGTCACGTCTATAAATATGTATACACCTTGAAACTTATTACAAAGGAAGAATGTTCAAATTTAAATTCAGTTGTCAACATATTTATGGAGGCGACCGTACATCGACCAAGGAAGACCAATTTGACCATAATTTCGACTATACCAATATACCTAAGTCTCCAAATTTTAGAATTATAACTAACGTGATACTCAAACATATTTTATATTTAGCAAACGGGTTACTCAACGTATTTTAAGTCGATAATTGGTCGACATGTTACGATCCGTTTACACACGTCGGGCTTACTCCACGATAAGGATCCTCTAAATGGGTCGAAACGTGTCGAGCAAATATCGGCTTAAATTACGTGACTAACCCGTTTGCTAAATATTTAAATAAGTCTTAAAGTTACTATAATGAAATATCTGTTACAGGTAGTAAGCGTGAGCTGATCGCGACGGCTAAAGCCATCGCCGAGGCTTCGGAGGAGGTGACCAGACTCGCCAAGAAACTGGCTTTGGAGTGCACCGACAAGAGAATCAGGACCGTAAGTATAATCACATCACACATCATCAGCCTATAATAGTCCACTGCTGGACGTAGGCCTCTCCTATTAACTATGCGTATAGATAGACGCATTAGGAGGTAAATGCCCACAATCGCCACGCTGGGCAGGCGCAGTAATGTGTCCACTATGAGGACGCTGCTGCCCATCATCAATCTTTTATCAAATAATGGTCAGTGACACTTCAATCCCTTAGTCGACTCTTACGACATCCGCAGGAGGAGTTGGGGTGGTGACAAATCTATTCTTACTGCCGTCACCACACGGATAGTAATTATAATATGGTTTACTAATTACTAATATAACTATGTGGCCGAATATTTTGGGGCATATTATCACTTCCCAAACTATTATTCCCGTTGTTTTATTTGGCATAATCATCGAATTGCAAACCAACGTTACGTAGACGTTTCTTTCGCATAATATCATGTTCCAACTACCAAGTTGCCAAATGAAAATTTGGCAAATAATAAAATAATTTGGTAATGCCAAGTGAATCATCTGCGAAAAGTTGTTTGGCAAGTGATATTCTTCAAAATGAAACTTTACGAAAAGGCATAATATCATATAATATACACCCAAAAAGCTGTACTTTTTTTGGTTTTAGTACTATTTTTCTTTAATGTAGGATTTGAAACATTTGATTTTTAGTTTTTTAGTTAGGTTAGAGGACAGCGAAAAAGAATTTAAACTTTCGAGAGACATATTGTCTATGAATATACTTTCTAATTAACGTTCTAACATTACTTAACATTTTAATTTTTGCTATATTGTGCATATCATATTTATGTGTGTAAAGTAGGAAGCAGGGGTCCCGCCTGTATCGCAGGATACCGGTTATTTTTGTCATGTTGAAACATTTTACAATTTTGTCTAGTTTTGCAAAAATAATAATAAGTGCATCAAAAACTATTGACTAGATTTTACAATGATAAACAAGTACTACACTACAACGTTTTATTGAGTAATCCGGGTTTAAATGTGCTGTTATTTCAGAACCTGCTGCAAGTGTGCGAGCGAATCCCGACCATCGGCACACAGCTCAAGATCTTGTCCACCGTCAAAGCCACCATGTTGGGGGCTCAAGGTAACATTCAGTTTCAAACATCTAGATTTGTCAAGCATTTTTCCTTATACCCTCTTTTCCACGATTTCTATCTTCTTTCGTTCCTCTGTTTTACTTTATTATACCTATTGTAATGTTAAAATTCGAGATAAGTCAGTTTGGGTATATTATATAGGTACATTTCATCACTCTTATTATTTTTTTATGGGAATAAAGTGTACGGCAAAAATCACGTGAGTGGCTAACAATTTAGCGAACATTCGTACTTTGTCACTTGACAATATCACAAAGTTTTTTAGACCTCGGTAATATAATTTATTTTCAAAGATTTCGTCACTATTCAGCGTGTGTATTTTATACGGCGAATAATTAATCCCGCTATAATATCTGATCCTACGAATCGTATAAGATAATCAATTGAAGGGTCCACGGAAAAAACATGTCGAATGCCTAAAAAAATCAGGGCAAATTCACACCTTATTCTGTTAAAAGTAAAGTGGTCTTTCCTTTTGTAATTTGAATTTACTAGAAATGCCTTTCCATGGACCCTTCATTTCATTAAATTTTGTTGTTAATTAGGTGTAATGATATTTCTAAAGTGCAACCCAGCGGCAATGTATGCCGTCCAACTGACATGATACTCGTATGACGTTTAGATACTTATGTCTACGTTAATTAATGTGGCTACCAGTGGATGCAATACATTGCTCAATTATTTTGTATGAAAAAAAAAAACCTTTATTTCCTAAAAATTATGTAAACAGGTTCCCTAGGTCCGATAGTAATTGCCATTAAAATATTCGCCCGTATCAAATACACACGCTGTTTAGTTTACGTACTGTATATTTCCAAACAGCTAATGATCACATATATGCTTCAAGCAGAATTTCTCTTATTAAAACAGTTTGGTATATTTCTGAACAAGTATAGTTATTTATTATCTTTTTACTGCTTTGCTAACATCGCTTCTTGCTTCCTAACAGTCGGCATGGCGGATTTCAAAGGTATTTATCGCTGGGCTCAAGTGGTTGCACTGTGTTGTCATCACATGCACTATCATCTTTACCTCGAAATCAATCATTATAAAATTTTAGAATTATAACTAACGTGAGACTCAAACATTAAAATATTATGGAACCGGGTTACTCACGTATTTAAATCGATGATTGCTCGGCATGTTTCGACCCATTAAGAGGGTCCTCGTCCGGAGCACCCTCGGCCAAAGCCCGACGCGTGCTCCCGCACTCAGTACGCGTACAGTACTATTAAATTCATATTGTGGTTTGTGTGACAGGACCTTTAGGGTGCGGCTCCACTGACGCGGAGCGGAGCGGAACTGTGGTGGCTCGGCCAATGAGACCCCATCACAGTGTTTCGAATTTTGAATTTTAAGAATGTAATTGGTCAATTTTGCACAGCTCCGCTCCGCGTCAGTGGAGCCGCACCCTTAAAACCAAATTTGGGTTTACTAATCACGCCCGCCCGCACAAATGGGCTTCCAAATAGTCTATATTATTATTTAACTAGCTGAGGTATCGACGGATACGCCTGGGAGGGACTTCAACCGATATCTCCAAGATCCCATTAGACCCCGACGTGGTTCCAACAGGACCGTTTCGGGGTTATACGCATCCTATTAAAAATAAATAATTGAAAATCGGTCCACGATTCTCGGAGATGTCGAGTCGAGAAACACATACAAAAAAATAATAATTAGAAAGATTAGTGGAATTGATATAACATATAAATACGAAACCACCACTTAGTTTCTTGACGTTTCTGTAATACATAGTTTTTAGCTCCATAAATGTGCCGACCGATATATTGTTTGAGTGTGAAGAAAACAGCTCTTAACTTTGTTTTATTTATTTTTTAAATAGTGATTGAAACTATGGGTACAAAACTTCATTTCGTCATGCCCGTTATGTCAGGATATAATTAAACGTAAGTTTACGCGATTAAGACCCGTTTGTCTTTAAAATATGAGTGATAATCGTGAAAGTTTAAATCAATTTATTTAACAAAACTTGTCAAGTGGACATGAAAGAGCACATACATCCATAAAATACACATATCTACACACCCAAACATTGTAAGTTCAGGTTTCAGAGATAGGCAATAAAATTGGATACCGATTTTTCAATTAGATTAGATTTTTATTGGCTAAAGTTTTCACAATGTAAATTTTGAAGATTTCTTAAAGTTCACCCATAGTTCCGATCACTGTTTATCCACTTGTGAATTAAATGTATTCGCTTTTACAGGAAGCGAGGAAGACCAGGAGGCGACAGAGATGCTTGTGGGCAACGCGCAAAACCTGATGCAGAGCGTAAGTGTCCTGCTATTCTGGGACCGGAAACGTATTTTACAAAAACTTCTAAATAGCCCAATATTTTTAAATGTTTTATCATCATCAGCCTATGATAGTCCACAGCTGGACGTAGGCCTCTCCTATTATAGACACATTAGGAGATTAATACCCATAATCGCCACGCTGGGCAAGCGGATTGGCGATCGCAGTAATGTGTCCACTATGATGACGCTGCTGCCCATCATCAATCTTTTATCAAATAAAAGTCAGTGACACTTCAATCCCTTAGTCGACTCTTACGACACCCGCAGGAGTTGGGGTGGTGACAAATGTATTCTTACTGCCGTCACCACACGGCATGTTTTATGCTTAATGTTTAATGTTTTATACTCTTTATGTACTAGTCAGTATTTTATGTAATTTACAATATCATATTTTTGAATTACTCCATTAACTTACAATTTATGTACCGAAGAACGAAAAAGAACTGGGTGCTTAGCCAAGTTGCCAATCGCTAGCGCTTGGTAGCGTATCGTAGTTTTCCCTCT
>JALPQI010007892.1:0-56560 GCA_025490895.1 Thaumatotibia leucotreta | reverse complement strand
ACTGTATTCTAGACATTTAAGTAGAAAAGGTACAGAGAACCAATTACAGGAACTCACAGGATACCTACTACAGGATAGTACACATTTTATAGTTAACTATTAGGTAATTGTTACGCACTAATGCAACCACACATAGGTACCTAAACAAAAATAATATATTCCTTTTTTTCTAGAGTTAATCCAACATAAAAACACATAAAATACTGTAGTAATAACAAAGTACTATCATGATAAAAAGCAACCAAGAAATAGTTATTTGTTATACAAGGGTGCAAAGTTGTATTTTACCCGCGAGTATGAAATTGAAGCACGAGCAAGCGAAAGGATTCTATAGTTGAACCACGAGCGAAGCGAGTGGTTCTGAAATAGAATCCTGAGCGCAGCAAGTGTTTTAACATACGAGAAGTAAAATACATTTGCACCCGTGTGTAACACAAAACTTTTCCCCTCACTATAGCGAGGAAACTCAAAAAGGTAATTATTTGTTCACATTAGAATCATCATCGGGTTAGTGATAATAATTTTTCAAATGCATCATGTATTTAATGCAAGATTTTGTCGCAGTAAACTTAGCACGAAAAAGTAAACGTAGCACGATTTTAACACATTCCTGTAGTTGCACACCAACGCCAATGCATTATTAAATCATTCTCATTCATTATTTTTACAAAATTATAACAGAACACTCTGAAAGTTGTTTAGTTTACTATTTTTATGTGTGTTCGAGTCGGTAAATAAAGATTATAACCTATAATATTCATTGACTATGTTGACGTTGACATTTTCTGCGTTTTGTGATTGCATCTAGTCATCTTATCATCATTCACTAAAACAATTGTTACTTATGGAATTTTAGGATTCATGTGTTAAAATCATCACATTATATTAAGGTTTGTATTAAAACACTAAATTCTCAAACAAATTATTTAATTATCATTAATATGGAACGATTTCCATGAGCATTTTACGTTTTGTTATCTGTTAACGAATGCTACTTCGCGCTACGCTCCAAGGTCCTTACTTTGCCACACAAGTGAATAATATGCGTTTTTACACGTTCGTATTAATTGATAAACGAGCACTTTACGAGCTAGTGAGGGGAAAAAACTATTGTCTTAGGACAACACAAAACTCCCACTCAAATACGTTTACTATGAATTCTACAGTTGAATACCTACATCAATATCAAGTTCTCTTATTTTGGGTTCATAACTATGTGCATTGAAATAAAATAAAATAGGTATAGGTAGGTATCTAATGCGATAATTTAAAGTTTATACGACGCACGAGTCATATTCGAAGTTCACTGTTTTTAGATATCTATATAAGTACCTAGTAAGGTACTTATTATCTACCTGCTAAGCTTTTAAAGGAACCTTGGATTGCCGCGCTCCTCGGCTTCATGACATGAACTCTCTGTCACATCAACATTAGATCAGGTGCCGCTTTTGTATTTGAGGTACTACAGGTTAACAAACTTGAAAAGAAATTTACTACTTTTAATTTTAAGTTTCCGCATTTAAGAGGAAACTGGAGCTGGAGACATTTATAAAAATTCCGTCTCTCTTTCGTTACACCTAAGAAAGGCTCAGCTATTAGCAACTGAGGCGGTTGATTTTCTTGATTTGCTAAAATCATATAGTTTAGATCTTCGGTTTAATTAGATCATTAAAAAAAACAAGGGTCTAAAAAGAAAGATTTATTTCTGTGTCAATATTTTCGGAGATTAACTCCAGAATAAAACAAATGTGCCCCCTTTCTATCCGAAAAATATGTCAAAAACCAGGGCTCGGATACCGGTTTTTTTTTACTCCATACAAAAGAACGGTTCGAATTTCGTTCTTTTTTGTTCTTCGGTATATCAATTCTTTGTTAATGGAGTAATTTAAAAATACGACGTTGGTAATTTCATAACATTTTGAGTATAATTCGAGGTTCCCGAAAAAAACCGGTTCCGAGCCTTGTCAAAGACCATGAATCATATATACTTAATCGCCAAATTAATAAAAAAATAAAACCCTTCAACCGATAATGTCGCCTTCCTTGGAATGACAAATACACATCCTCGAAGTTTGACACTGACTTCGTAGTTACTACACTTACTACCTGAACTCTGAATCCATATGGCGTAAGTAACCTAGACTATTCCACCACGTAAGGCATTTTCGAACTTAGCTATAAGTTAGAAAATGGTACGTTTTAAATTCTATTTTCCCCTCACTAGCTCTTAAAGTGCTCGTTTATCCTTTAATACGAACGTGTAAAAACGCATATTATTCACTTGTGTGGCAAAGTAATGACCTTGGTTTTGGAATAACAAAACGTAAAATGCTCATGGAAATTGTTCCATATTAATGATAATTAAATAATTTGTTTGAGAATTTAGTGTAAAACACAAACCTTTATATAATATGATCATTTTAACATATAAATCCTAAAATTCCATAAGTAACAATTGTTTTAGTGAATGATGATAAGATGACTAGATGCAATCACAAAACGCAGAAAATGTCAACGTCAACATTGTCAAAGAATATTATAGGTTATAATCTTTATTTACCGACTCGAACACGCATAAAAATAGTAAACTAAACAACTTTCAGGGTGTTCTGTTATAATTTTGTAAAAATAATGAATGTGAATGATTTAATAATGCATTGGCGTTGGTGTGCAACTACAGGAATGTGTTAAAATCGTGCTGCGTTTACTTTTTCGTGCTAAGTTTACTGCGACAAAATCTTGCATTAAATAAATGATGCATTTGGAAAATTATTATCACTAACCCGATGATGATTGTAATGTGAACAAATAATTACCTTTTTTGAGTTTCCTCGCTATAGTGAGGGGAAAAGTTTTGTGTTACACACGGGTGCAAATGTATTTTACTTCTCGTATGTTAAAACACTCGCTGCGCTCAGGATTCTATTTTAGAACCACTCGCTTCGCTCGTGGTTCAACTATAGACTCCTTTCGCTTGCTCGTGTTTCAATTTCATACTCGCGAGTAAAATAGAACTCTGCGCCCTTGTATAACAAATAACTATTAATGTATGTGTTACGGTTTGGTCCCGTAGTGGTAAGAAGAACCTACGCGTACGCCCGACTACCTACTGCACAAAAACGAGATTATGAAGTTTACGAGAACTCGTTTTAATTAATAGAAAATCGCTTAAATGCCGCAGCTGTTAATTAATTGTATTAATTTACCCACCCTGCTCCAGTGTTCTTACAACCATAACGACTAACTAATTGTTGATGTTTTACCTGATCAACCCACGCGCTGGGTGTCATTTGTTAGCAAGTATTATCAACAGCATGGTGATAGAACATGTGATTGTTCGTGTAATCTACGGGTGAATATAAGTAGCCGAGGTTGGATTATTAATGGCTAATGATTCACGTCCGACCTGTGGGGGTAGGGCTGGCTCTAGAGCAGCAAGAAGTATTTCGGTGCTCATGCCCCGGCCAGCCTGACGCGTTGGCGTCCTCAACTCACGTCACGTCACATTTTCGAACTTGGAACATTTTGCTCAGTTGCGTCATTTGCGAGCGTTGGTGTGGCGTGGCCAGCCAGATATTTATTTAAGTGTATATTGCAGGAGTGAGAATAATACGAGCGTTTTATGTATGTGCAATATTGCCGTTTTCGCGGTAAAGTATAAAAACCTAACAGGGCTGCGGTAACTGGTAACCAACGGAACCTAATTGCTAAATCGAAGAAAGTGTAATGAGACACTGTAATTAAGTTTTTTTTGCGTTGTAGGCCTTTAACTATTCTTTTGCGTCCCTAAATGCCACGAAGCATTCGTTTTAGGAATTGCATAAAAAACAAATATTACACGACCATATCTCTTAGCTAGAGCGATGACATCAATTTGTTATTAATATCAAATTAAAACATATTAAATATGTATACATATACATTACATGAATTGGGCACCTGCAATCAGTCTTCGATTCAATGAAGTTACAGTGGGTCCGCATAGCCTAGCACCGAACTAACATACGAAACTCGAGCTTCGTAGATAAGATACCCCTTGTTTCACGGGCTCTTACGTCCCGGATTTTTAATAGGCTTGCGCGGGGATATAGATCCAACACGTAGAGTTCCTTTGGAAAAATTTGCTGTTTTGTACACCTGTTGCAACCAATTCAGGGGCACAACAATAGATAAACCGTAACCGTAAACCGGTCCCAGCATGCAGGAGTATAGAGACTATTGAGTAGTAAATGGAAAATTCTAATGGGCTATGGCGATGGAGAATGGATGAATCAGAGATGGAACTATAGAAAAGAGGTCCGGACACCTGCCATAATAATTATGATTTCTCTTTGCTATCGAGGCAGGCGGTGATTTATTGCCGCGGACTAGATGGGCTCCCGTAAATGCCGTCACAAGAGACAGCCAGGGGTAACACTGCCGTAGGCGGCTCAGGAGTGTAGAGAGGTGTACACCGCTTTCTTCGTAGAGCCGCTGCACCAACTCGCGACGTACGCTTTACACTTCCACCCCCAGGGCATATAGTTCTGACGACTCATCTCTGGACGGCCAATTCAGGCAAGCCAGAGCTGAGAGTCCTACGGGTCCCCTTGGGGTTCCAGGCGGGCATCCTGACCAACTCGGTAGCTGAAGCTACATACATTATGAAGCCTTCATTTGAAGTCCCTGAATCTGAGTTCATACCCGCAAGTTGTTGCAGCAAGTTTTGAAAGAAAGTAATATGTAATGAACGAGATGCAGATATTTGACATTCGCTCTTTCCCAAAATCATGCGTTTCAGAACGTGCGACAATCTTTAATCAGACACCCCAATGTAAAGAAATAAATTAAAAGTGCACATAGGTGAACAATAAGGGTTTCGATATTTTTTATGCCACCAGGCGGCGCTAAGTGGGCACGAGGTCCAATCCAAGCAGCCGTCAGATTCATACTATTCATAACTTCATAAGTAGGTACACTAGGTACTTAATAAAAAATCGAAATTCTATTGTATTTGGAAGTTTATTGATATTGTAACGGATTACGACTAGTACACGGTCGCCGAACTGAACATTCTAAAACAGAGGCGCAAAGTTAGTGGTAGGTACTATAGAAAATTAAGTTAGTAGGTACTAGAACTTTGTTCATTTCATGGGAATTGACTTATAAGAATTTTTTTATTTGTATTTTTTTTCTAAAGAAAACAATATTACTAAATTAATGGTTTTAAAGATATACGCGTATTTATTTTGACAGCTCGTTAGATCCAGTGCTGCTATCTCACTGGTAAAAAGTATCACAGTACCTGAACTATGTGTACGCATTCCTTCAGTGGTCACAATAATGTCAAAATAGAGTTTTGACAAGAACTTTTGGCAGCGTTCGGAGCATCTGTTACGCTTAGTAAGTAGATGGATGGTAAATGTAGCACACGTTTCTCGCACGTTGCTGCATTCGCAAATGTACTCGTGTGTTTACCATGAGCCTGAGCTGTGAGTTTGGCCGCGCTGTTATCTCGCTCGCCCAAATATTCGAGTATGAACGGGATAAATAAATATCTTGGGACATCTTACACAAATCAACCTAATCCCATGGTAAGCTCAATTAAGGCTTGATGTGATGTGGGTACCGGGCGACGATATATGATAATAGATATATACATACCTATAGATATTTAAATACATAGACAGCCACGACCAAGGAACAAATATTGGTGATAAATAAATACACAAATAATGCCCTCGCTGGGATTCGAACCCGGAACCTCCAGCTGCGTAGGCAGGGTGACTACCAACTAGGCTACGGAGGCTGACATGGGATGGACGGAAAGTAAGTCTGCGTTAAACTCACGGCGGCAGCTCATGGAGAGCACACTGAACGTTTACCCCGAACATTCGTCATCATCATCATCAGCCCTTGAGCGCCCACTGCTGCATAGGCCTCTCTTCGCGTACGCCATTCGTTCCGGTCTTGTGCTAATCTGCCAATGTGCCATAAACCTAAAAAATCGAGTTAAGGAGACCGAGATTTGACGTCACACCAGCGTGCTTGATGTCGGGGATACTGTGTTCAATCAAATTCAATTGGAGCTGGGCGGGACACATTGCAACGTGATGGCAGGTGGACCAAAATTCTAATGGACTGGTGGTCACTCCACGTCCTCCACCTCGATGAGCCGACGATATTACGAATTCAGGCCTAATACCGCGAAAATCGAAATTCGTAAATTTCGAGGATTTTTCTCTGTCACTCGAACGAAAGCTTCATTAGAATCATTGGACTGAGCGAGACAAATACTCGAAATTTACGAATTTCGTTTTTCGCGGTAGGGCTGCTGTGGGTCGCTTCTGGGTAAAATTCGACACGAACTTTGCATATTTTCTAACTTCTTGCTCTGTCACTCTGTTACTCTTTAATTTAGAGTACCTAACGGAGAAAAAAGCTCGAATTAACGTTTTTCGATGTTTACACTGAGGGTGATGTTTACCATTACTATGACCGTGAGTTTAACCTCGTAATGGCCAAAGTACATTACAATGTACTTTGTTTCAGAAACTTAATAAAGTCCAGGATATTTCATTTGTTTGATAAAGTTCGATTTATTTTAAAAAACAAACGAAATTCACCACTAAATATTCATTACATTTCAAAATAAGTAAATAATAAAATATTAAAGAAACTAGTATGGTGGGTCTTGCGAGGTTATCTATCACATTGATTCTTCATATACAGTGTGTTACCATGATCTAGGCTTCTTTTGAAACCGAGCAATCGGAATCAGATTCTTAATCGAACACTTATTATGTTTTAATTAAGAACTCAATATTTAAAATTATTTAACTTTGTGAGAAAATTTTCTGTTACCGCGAGGATTACACATAAAATAAAACTATGAAAACGGATAAACTCGCGTATAATAACTAATTTTTACTTTATTCCGACGTTTCGAACACTTTACAGGGTTCGTGGTCTGCGGATGACTCGATCTGCAATCTGTGATCGTGATCTGCGATAAGTCATCCGCAGACCACGAACCCTGTAAAGTGATCGAAACGTCGGAATGAAGTTAAAATTAGTAAATATACGCGAGTTTATCCGTTTTCATAGTTTTATTTCATTTGTAAGAAAAGATTAGAGAAAGCAATGTACTTCAAAATGAATCTTTAATTAGCGTTTGACAATGACAGATAGCAGCCACTTACAGTGTTTGACAAGTAAGCAATTCACGCTTTACATTGATCGTTCGAATGAAATAATAATTAATAGTACTGCTAATTGAAATATTTGTCAACAGTTAATACTTGAAAACGATTGCTAGTAATGCGTAATATTATCCCTTTTTTTAACCCTAAATTTGGCAGAATTTAAAAAAATCATGCGTTCTAGCCTCTTCGCCGTCGTGTACCTAAGCCCAAATACTGTCTTATATGTATAAAAACAAAAAGTTGGTCAAAATATATGTATCTTCTAACCCTAAACTTGGCAGAATTTTAAAAAATCGTGTGTTCTAGCCTCCTCGCCGCTGTGTAGAGCAAAAAATTCTGTCTTTAAAAAAAAAACCAAAAAGAGGGTCAAAAAGTATGTATCGTTAAAGATACACTGCCAAGTTAAGGGGATACTTTGCCAAAAAGCCAGGGTCATGGTAACCAGACTCCGGAATTCTGGTAGCATTTTTGAGCTGTCATAGGGACTTCTCGTTTATCGACTACTTACCGATTATACATAAGTATATCGATAAATGCAGAATACAATGTTAAATAATTAAATATGATTACAAATAGAAGTAACCACAGCCGGTCTTATCGCTAATGAGCGATCTCTTTAAGATAACCTTTGGATACCAACTTTTTGGAAATTATAAATAGAAATTAAAATACATATTTTATTAATCCTTATTAATATTTGTGGATTTCTTATGGCTATTAAACATTTTTCGGAAGATATTGCTACGAGAATTGCTATTGAGCCTTATGATATGTTGCAAATCTCTATTTAACATTTTCAGCCACTCAAAAGTTATCTAAACGAGATCGCTCACGAGCGATAAGACCGTCTATTGTTAACTTTTACTTGTGATCATAATTATTTTAAACTGTATTCTGTATTTGTCGATATACATACGTATAATCGGTAGTCGATAAACGAAAAGTCCCTATGACAGCTCAAAAATGCTACCAGAATTCCGGACTCTGATGGTAACACACTGTATGTATACGAGTGCGAGGGATAGAAAGTCCGCGTTAAACTCACTGCGGCAGCTCATGGTAAGTACACTGAACCCATACGATATTTTACGACCGCGCCGCGCGAATGTGATGGCCCATGAAGCACAAGTTGTAGCGAAGCACAGCCCACTATGATGTCAAGGATATTTTTGGCAGCGCACCAGCACGCAGTGGATGCGATGTCTGCTGCAGATAATTCATTGTAAATAATACCTATTTATTGCTACTGCTTTATAATTTTAAAACCCTTCGTTAGAATACACTCTCGGTTAGAGAATACGGGTCAGGTAGAATTAATTATTCACAGAAAAAACTGCAAACATTGTAAATAGAAATGTTTTTGCACAATATTTATAGGATAGGTAGATTATTTTTAACCTACTTCAAAAAAGGAGGAGGTTCTCAATTAGATTGATTTTTTTTGTTTTATGTAGGTATGTTACCTGATATCTCCGAGAATCGTGAACCGATTTAATTTTTTTTTGTGATCGAACGTGTACAGCCCCGAGATTGTCCCATTGGCACCAAGTTGGGGTCTGATGATGGGATCTTGGAGATATCGAGGGATCTCTTCAAGTGTTATAGGTACATGTATGGTGCTTTTAGTAATTTTGCATTCAGAAAGTAGGATTTGATGACAGGAAACCAATGATGGAAACCATAGATGATAGGATTTTGTAGAAATCGGTTGAAGTTGGTTGTTATAATTTTTTTAATTTGGTGATTATTAATTGGTTTGTCCCTGAATTCATCATTGAATAAAAAAACATTAGACTGTCGTTACATTGATTTGTAGAGACCAAATGTAGAACGTTTAATAAAATCACCTATTATGTAAGATAATAAGTTCTTTTTAATCATGACTCGCTATTTTTATATCTGCAGTCATCTGACGACGAAGTTACATATTTCTTAGATTTTAATCTGTTTTATTTTCAAAACTGGATAATAATATATACAGGAAAAAGATTTTGGGTCAGTGAGGGCAGCTACCAGATCCCGTGTAGCTACACGAAAATGGTCTTAGGAGAGCTTCCAGCAATTTCGAATCCTCTCTTTTGAAAATTGTCTATATGGTGATGAAATGGAAATAAGCACCTATGCATTAAAAGATAATAAAGGTAAACCTACACGAGTCCCAACTGATTCTTAATTCATGTAAGCATAGCAACACTTTTGAATCGTCATATAAGTGAAAATAAAACTACTTCCGGTTCTAAGTTACACCCTACACCACTGACCCGTGAAGAACCTTTAAGAAAGTCACTAGGCGGGATTTTTTCTAATAATCATACATCTTATCCCTAACATGCATTATAAACAACTAAAACATATTTTCTCAATAAATTGAGATATATAATTATCTGTCGAACCAACTTGTCAGTAGAAAAAGACGGAATTTTTAAAAATGTTGGCGGGTAGTGTTAATGTTTGTTCTCCATAAAAATAATATGGTAAATACTTATATCAACATTGGTTATTAATGTTATAATTCTGCCCATAGTAGCGTAGTACTTATCCATAGACCTCCCCACTAATCTAAAAGGCCCTTGAAATTCGTTCGGCCTTATCTGTCATTAGTTTTTGTTTCTAAGAGAAGGGGCAACATAACACAAGCATTTTAAGTTGTATCAATACGGAAAATACTCTATGTAATGTATGTTGTATGTCTCAGCAGTACACCAACCAAGTACTACCAACTACAGCCCTATCTTAGATTGGTAACATGCAGTTTATCCCACGATATAATATATATAACTATACAAAATATTTTAGGCCTTATCGCAAAATATCTTGCGTCACGCATATTGGCGCAAGAACCAAACATTAGACTACAATAAGTAGGTACAGTACGTTTTTATATAGACTGGCTTTAACATGTAGGTTTTGTATTACCCTACATAATTTGTATTCCGAAACTAATTATCATAATGCAATGATTGATCTTCGTGACGGATAACTCTTTTAGCCGTCAGCGTACCTGCATATTGTGTGCTGGTGGGACCTTTGAATGAGTTTGTTTCCTCGACGCAAACAGCCAGTTATTAGGCGGCGCCTTTGTCAGACTCTTCCAGAAATCCCTTTTGAAGTGTTGTTTGTAGTAACCGACTATGACATTGTTCCTTATAACAACAGGAATGACCGTTTATTTTAGAATAAGTTTGCGAAGCTTTCAATGAACTAACGTAGGTAGTTGTAGCCTCACGGTCTTCTCCTAAAATATATAAACGATTTTGATCCTTGTACCATAGGCATACCGTTCTCAAATGTATACATATTTTTAGACGTGACTGTAGTGTAGGTACCCGTACCTACCTGTTACGTGTTTGCATGTGCGCAACTTCATCGTCAATAATCGTATTAACGTGCAATGCACTTAATGAACCATTACTATAATGACTCAATGATTGCCAATGACCATGACATGCATTTATTCCTCCTAGGTATATCACGAGTATCACGACTCCGATGGTTAAGGGATTTAGACGATTTTACTGAGAAACCATCAGCATAGATTTAGATATCGGCGGCATATTATTATACGATGTAGCTTGATAGCTTGATTAATTAATAAATGAGTGTGTAGTATATGAATACACTTAACTTCATGTAGGGCCCATTTTACATAGGTAACTAAGTATGTACCTACATATAAAAGTTTAAATTCAGCATCAATAGCCAGTCGCTAAGTATCGTCAAAAAAGTCTCTAAGACCAACGCGTATTCAAGTTGTCATGAAAGTAATAAGTAACATTTTAATATAATCATACGATTGGTGCGACTCTTTGTCCTATAATAAGTTAAAGACGGGTAGGTAGTCTATTTCGCCGACTGCTACAGTCTGGCAAAAAAGAGTAGAAATTAAAAAGTGGCAACATTGTAGTGTCGTGCCGTCTTCTCACGCATATTGATTTGAAAGGGACGACTCTACGATGTTGCTACTTTTTAATTTCTTCTCTTTTTTGCCAGACTGTATGGCAAGCTGCTTGGAAAAGTTATAGATACAGCTGGTGCTGCCGGCGGAACGTGTTAGGAGTAGTCAAAGCTCCCGCGCGGTGTGAAAATTGCCGCCGTCGATCAAGTAATCATTTTGCATTATGGTTTCAGCCTTCGACTCCCCCCGACGTCCTCTCACGGTGATTGATAATGCGTGTTGATAGGCTCTCATTTCAAACTGGGCCGGAGCGCAGCATATCGCTCTACTCGTTTAGGTTAGGATCCTTGATTTGATCAGTGCAATGCACGCGGGCGTTTAACAACCTTTTTATTAATAAAAAAACATACGTATTCTAAAAGGAATTAGGTATTCCAGAAAAACCATTAGTGTCTGAATACAGCAACAGATATCACTTTATGTGGAATGTACATTTTCGATGCTCTCATGATAGCCGTGATGCTGTTGCTGATGTATTTTTATAGTAAAATGATATCAGGTAATTATCAGGTATGTACGGAACCCTCGATGGGTGAGTCAGATGGGCTCGAACTTTCGAGTTCCGGTTTTTAGGGTTCCGTAGTAAACTAGGAACCCTTATAGTTTCGCTATGTCCGTCCGTCTGTCCATCTATCCGTCTGTCAGGAGCATTGCTTTATAGTTTACAATATGGTGTTGGTATACGAGCCCCGATGCATATGTTCTCGTCCAGTTAGACAGTTTTTCGAGATTATCCCGTCCATCCGGGGGAAAAGGTTTAGAGACCAAACCTTCACTATTCAATAATATTACTAAAATAGTTTCTTTGAGTATAAAATATTTGGACTTAATAAATCAGAATAAAAAAAAACTTTTTTACGAGAGGTATTTTTTTAAATTTTTTCCACAATTTTTAATTTAGTAAATAATCAATGAATGTAAAGAACGCCATTAATATTAAAGACGACATGATACACCTGATGCACTGCGAATTTTGCGTCAAGCTTATAAGCGCGGAATTACGGTGGTGAACGAAAATATAATTTAAAAGTTATTCAAAAAAATACTTGCTTCACCCCGAAATCGAACCATCAATTTTTTTTCGAACGTTGAACCAAATATTTTTGATTACCTATGCTTTTACTTTTAGATACTATGTTTCTTAAGAAAAAAAATATTTTATTTTATTCATTATTTCGAATGACATCATAAAATTATGAAAAAAAAAATATTTCGTATTAAAGTAGGTTCGATGCAAAGAAAAAACTAGATTTTTTAGGAAATTTTTGAAGGCATTAAAATTTAATTTTTAACATAGAATAAAGTCTTCTTTCAGTGAAATAACTGCTCCAGAATAAAAAAAATGGGCCTCTAACTTTTAATTCGTGGGTCCAAAATATGAAAAAGAAAATCAGGAACATTGGGCCTATTTCTAAATAGGTATACATATTTGGGCCTATACTTGAAAATAAAACTATTTCTAACATAATCGGCCCAGCCGTTTTCGAATAACTACGGAACCCTATACCTACTGAGCATGGCCCGGCATGCTCTTGGCCGATTTTTTTATTTATAATTAACCTAGTAAGGCCCAATACTACTTTATGAGGATAACAATACTTATGCTGTAGCCTGTAATCCATGATGGAAAAAACTAATTCCTTACCCGAAGAATCCATGGAGAAATATTATCTGAAGTCTGAATCTGAACAGTTCACGGCCACATTAGGCTGTAGCCGTCCTATAAGTTGGCAAGTAACTTTTATATTTGTATTTAACGATATTGTTTTACATTTGTTAATTACAGGCTAACCCATTTCGGTAGGTATAGGTAACGATTAACGATAAAGATATATCTGAAGGGAAAAACTTTAAATTGCGAGACAATACAATAGCACTCATAATAGAAGTCCCATTTAAGTCTCTGAGAGCTGAACTCCTAAATAAATCAGCTCGCCGTCACACCAGCACATTAAAATAGCTCAAGTCACAAGACAGACGAACCGGCGGCGCGGGCGCGGCGGGCAAGCCGACCGAGTGTTGCCAACCTAGCGGCATTCTTTCCCTTGAATCTAAATTAAATTCCCCAAAACAAAAAAAAAAACTATAGGCATATTTTAGTCTTGATGTACCTATAGAAGTATTTTAAGATGTTAATTTTTAAATTACACTATTAAATATGTCAACGCTCATAATTAAGTACTTATGTATATCATTTGGATTAGACACCGGTCACGGAAGCTCTACATACATAGGTACCTAGTACCTACCTAACTATTTAGAAAAACAAAATATATTTTTTGCCGTGTCCATGACTTTTATATATCAAATAACTCCCGTCTAAATAATAGGTTTAAGATAACTACCTCTTGAGTGCTCTAAATATGACTGTAGAAAAGCTAAAAAAATAAATAAAGGGATTGCGCACCCACTTTTTTCGTGCAATGCCGGACCTGCCGCGGTCGAATCAGTGTGTACTGTGCTCTAGAGCGGTAAAAACTATCCGAAACAAGCTTAGACGTAAATTTAAATAAATGAGAAGAGAACAAGGGTGATATTGAATGGTTGTTTTATTATACACTCCTGAAAAATATGTAATATGAAGGAATGTCAGAGCTGGTCGCGCTATTCGCTCGCGTTGCTTGGCCTGCGCCGAGCGCCCCGCTTGGCGCCAACGCGCTCCGCGTGTTATTTCCGACGCCATTACTCACGCCGGTTTCGACTAATTATAATATTATCACTGTGCTGCGGCTCGCATTGCCCGCGTCCTATGTAAGCAAAGAGCTGTTGGAACCTATGTAAACTACATGTTCTATATCAGAGACTTATTTGTATGACTGGTTGTTTGTATAGCAACGGATTTCGAATGCTTTGACTGTTCCTAACACTTCACTCATCTAAGCCACGGAATAAACACGCTTTTACATAATTCTAGCAGTTTATTTTCTCTAATATGGTAGCAGAGCTTAGGGAAGCAGTCGCTATGTGAATTTAAAGCGTCAGCGCGGAGTGTTGTGCGTTTATTCTTTTTATCTTGTTTTTTGTGCGCACGAAATTCCAAAATCGTAATGGCGAGTACGTCCAGTTCGGGGGCGGCCATCGTTCCTGCTATTGAAAAATTAAATGGCATGGAGAACTACGGGTCATGGAAGTTCATGGTGAAAATGGTCCTGATCCAGGAAGATTTGTGGGAGTGCGTAGAGAGCAAAGACGGTAAGGTACCTATTTGCGATGATAAAAAGAAACAACAGAGAGCTCTGGCTCGCATTTGTCTGTGCATAAACCCAGTGGCAATCACGCACGTGCGTAACGCAACTACGGCACGGGAGGCGTGGACAAGTCTTCAAGCTGCTTATGAAGACAGAGGTCTTTGCCGAAGACTAGGGCTAATGCGGCAGTTGTTTGGGATGAAACTGCAAGAGTTTCCCAACATGGAATCATATCTTGTGAAGATATGTGATGTCGCACAGCAACTAAACGACATCGAAGCTCCACTAAATGACGAGTTTCTAGCTGTGATAATGTTAAGTGGGCTCACAACTAACTATGACCCACTGATAATGGCGCTAGAAAACTGCAGTGTTAAATTGACGAGCGAACTTGTGAAACAGAAATTATTACAAGAGTATCAGCGCCGGACCAACGGAACAGACACGAGCAGTGGTTCCGCGATGGTGGCGAAACGACGTGAGGAAAAACCGGTCAAATGTTTCCGCTGCAGAAGGCTGGGCCACATGTCCAAGTTCTGTCCTGAAAACAAGAAGAGAAAGGATCCCGTTGCGCGAGAAATGGCGAACATGCTGAGTGCACTGTCGGTAGACGTGCAGGAAGACTCCTGGTACGTGGACTCGGGTGCATCGCGACATTTCTGCAATCGGAAGGACATCCTCGACGATTTCGTGGTGGATACGAACATGGAGGTGCAGGTGGCGAACGGTGTGAAACTTCGTAGTGCGGGATGTGGCAGTACCAAACTGCATGTTAAAGACGGTATTAAAACTCTGTGCAATGTAGTCAATATTCCGAACTTGTCATGTAATTTGATATCTGTCAGCGCTTTGACGTCAAAAGGTTTTAAAGTTGTTTTTTATGCTGATTTTTGTAATATTTATTTTGGAAGTGTTTTGTTTGCTATTGCAAAATGTAAAAATGGTTTATACGAATTACAAACCATTCCGACAACGCGTAATAGTATACCGAGATCGCCTAAGTCTGCGTCCGCTGACCATGTCGCGGCAAACGTGGGGACTGCTGGGCGTGTTATCTCTCAAGATGTGTGGCATCGGCGTCTATGTCATCTGAATTCGAGGAGCATGAACCTACTGAAATCAGGTATGGCCAATGGAATAGACTTTCAGAACTCAGAGTTTAAACAGTGTATTTCTTGCATTGAAGGGAAAACACCAAAATTACCTTTTCCAAAGAAATCGTTTACTAGGGCGACTGAAGTCTTGGGGTTGGTGCATACTGACGTTTGCGGGCCTATGCCGCAAACATCGTATGGTGGTTCGCGATATATGCTACTTTTCATTGATGATTTTTCGCGTAAGACTTTTTGTTATTTTATTAAAACGAAAGACGAAGTTTTTGATAAGTTTATTGAATTCAAAGCCCTTGTCGAGAATCAAACAAATAAATCAATTAAAATTCTCAGAAGTGATCGAGGTGGTGAATTTGTAAATAAACGTTTTGGTGCATTTCTGAAGCAGCATGGCATATGTCACCAGATGACAGTTCCTCATTGTCCACAGCAAAATTCAGTCGTAGAAAGGGCGAATCGTACGATTGTTGAGGCTGCGAGATGTATGTTACAGGGAGCTGGCTTGGATCAGAAATACTGGGCAGAAGCAATGTGTACTGCGGTTTACGTGAAGAATAGATCACCAACCAAGGCCGTGTTGGGTGCAACTCCTGAGGAGAAGTGGTCGGGATCTAAGGTAAACTTAAACCATTTACGAATTTTTGGTTGTATTGCTTATTCTGTCGTGGAGGATCGAAAGAAACTGGATCCGAAATGTAAGCCATATATATTTGTTGGCTATTGCGATGATACAAAAGGATATCGGCTCATAAATCCCGTTCATCCTACTAAATGTATAGTTTCGCGTAATGTTGTGTTTGTAGAGGATAAATTCTATAAAGACCCGGTTCCTGTGGTCAACGAGCCGACTCCGTACATGATTATTAATAATAAATCTGAAAATGTAGGAGTGCAGACGGCGGAACACGTTGACGTCGCAGAAGAGCCGGAACTAGCGAGTGAGAACGAGCATCAGAATGCGGACGATACCGAGAACGAAGAGACTAGTACTTCGGATGAAGACTACGCTCCTGGGCAGTCATCTTGGGATTCAGACGAATCAAGAAGACAGAGCGAGTTTGAGGAGTCATTCTTATCGGCATTCAGTACCGCAGCGAGTTGCGATGCAGAAACGCCAACTACCGTGCGCGAGGCACTCGATGGTCCTGAGTCTGCGCAGTGGAAGGCAGCTATGCAAGATGAGTATCATTCTTTTCTGGAAAATAAATGTCTGGAACTTGTGGACTTACCGAAGGGAAAGAAACCTGTTAAGTGCAAGTGGATATTTAAGAAAAAGAGAGGATTGAATGGTGAGCTCCTGCAGTACAAGGCTCGATTGGTTGCGAAGGGATTTACACAAAAATATGGAGAAGATTACTTCGAGACTTTCTCACCAGTCGTGAGATATTCTACAATAAGACTACTGTTGGCACTGGCGGCGGAATATGACATGGAAGTTGATCATATGGACGTCAAGACGGCTTTTCTAAACGGAAACTTGAAAGAAGTCGTTTATATGGAAATTCCTGAAGGTTTTGGAGTAGAGAGAGGCAAAGGAAAAGCGTTTCGTTTGCTGAAAGCTGTCTACGGATTAAAACAAGCCAGTAGATCATGGAATGAGAAGATAAACGACGTGCTTGTCAAGAAGTTGATGTTCAAGAGATTAGCGTCTGAGCCGTGTGTCTACGTAAGATCAAATAACAACAAAATTGTTATTCTTGGCCTTTATGTTGATGACATTTTAGTATTGAGCAACAGTAAAACTGAGAAAAAGGCTGTCAAAGAAGAGATAATGAAAGAGTTTGTTATGAAGGATCTTGGGCCCGCAAAATGTGTACTGGGAATACACGTCAGTCGTAAAGACGGTAAAATAATTTTGGATCAGTCTGGTTACATCAGCAAAGTTTTGGAAAGGTTTAAGATGACAGAATGTAAACCTGCAAAAACCCCGATGGAAGTTGGTTTGAAACTTGAAAAAGCTAAGAAGACTGGAGACTACGAATACAGGAACTTGATCGGTTGCCTTATGTATATCGCGGTCTGTACGCGTCCTGACATCGCGCATGCTGTGAGTATGTTAAGTCAGTTTAACGATTGCTACTCGGACGCTCATTGGAAGGCTGCGAAGCGCGTGCTTCGGTACTTGAAGGGTACGAAAGATTACAGCATTAAGTATGAGAAGAGTGGGTTAAACGTGACAGGGTCGGCGGACGCAGACTGGGCGGCTAGTGTGGTCGATCGTCGGTCTTACACTGGCTACATGTTTAAATTAGGCAATTCGTTAGTTTCTTGGGAGAGTCGTAAACAACGAACGGTGGCTCTCAGCAGCACGGAGAGCGAATACATGGCGTTATCCGACGCGTGCAAGGAGGCATTGTTCATTAGGGCATTTATGTCGGAATGTTTTAAGTTAGATGTCAAAGTTGTGGTTTACAATGACAATCAATCTGCCATTAAATTGTCTGAAAACCACATGTTTCATGCAAGGACTAAGCATATTGATGTTAGACATCATTTTATTCGCGAAATAGTCGAAAATGGCATATTAGTTGTTAAGTATATGTGTACTGACGATATGCTGGCCGATGCTTTAACAAAGCCTCTATGTTTTGATAAGTATCAGCGTTTTGTTAGAGACTATTTTGCTTAGTGTTTAGTTTGGTTTTTGATATATTGTAATAGTAGTTAAATGTATACTATGAACATATAGTTTAAGGGGTGGTGTTGGAACCTATGTAAACTACATGTTCTATATCAGAGACTTATTTGTATGACTGGTTGTTTGTATAGCAACGGATTTCGAATGCTTTGACTGTTCCTAACACTTCACTCATCTAAGCCACGGAATAAACACGCTTTTACATAATTCTAGCAGTTTATTTTCTCTAATAAGAGCATCCTGTATGACCCGTTTCTAGGACTTTCACACATAAACAACGAGAGCCGTTGGCATTGCTTAGTAATTGATACGTGTTATCAAAGTCGATAGGTGTCGGCGCTCTTTAGAAGTTGTGGACGTGGCGAATGCGCGCTGACGCAATCGGGCGCCCTCTGACTCCGGCCGCTCGAGCAAGCTGATAACGACCGCTCGACTCATCTTTATTATTAATAATTACGTATTATAATGGTTGTAGGTACCTCATTATTATCAATTCCGCTTTACTTGCTTTTGTTACTCTTGTTTTAGAAACCATTTAATTTCTTACAAAATTAAAATGTTCACAAAGAGGTACCTAAAGCGCATAATATTGTGGCTTTATGCAGACTGTCTTAATTGGTGGCCTCTTTCTTTATTAATCAAACAGGAAAAGCTACAACCATCTAAGGGAATCAAATTGACTTGTTTGACAAATTGGCAATATGTTACCTAATTCATCATCGGTAAATTAATGATAAAATTTTCATGCCGTAACATTACGAACGTTACAAGCACGATTTACTAAAGCGATTCAGTTTAGGACCTAATCTGAATCGCGATGTATCAGCTCCATACAATAACTCTCAAAAACTGACAAGCCGAACCTAAACTAAATCGCATTTATGAGATCATGATAGCCCCCAAGATCGTACAACTAACGCCTTTACCTACTTGTAAATTCATATTGCAATAATTGGAATTACTTATTCAGTTTTATCTTTAGGTAGGTAATATTAGACAGCTTTAAAAATCCAGTTAGAGATACAGTGGAAAAATCGAATGCCACATTGATGGCAATTACCTTAAATATTATAATTAGCACATTTTGTGTAAGGGAGACTTTAATTTTAAAAACAATAAATTCTGCATTTTATGATTTATGAAAAATCACTTTCGGTGCACTTAGACCAAACGAGCATTCGCTCATTCCATCCCCCACTCTACGAAATGCGTTCGTTATACAAAACGTGATTCGTCGAAATTCGTTGATTTCGTAGAATGGGGGATAGAATGAGCGAATGCTCGTTTAGTTTAAATGCACCTTTAGTCGGGTCTCGAACCGGTAAAATATGTATGTGTCGTAGGATGATTTGATACTTCGAATCTTCGCAAAAATCCTAGGTTGATACTTCGAATCTTCGCGAAAATCCTAGGGGTTTTGCAAACTAACCTAACCTAACCTAACCTATTATCCGCGTTTTCGCAAAACCCCTAGGATTTTCGCAAGATTCGAAGTATCAAATCATCCTACGACATATATAAATATTATCCTTCGCCGCCCCCGCCAGCGCTGCCCCCGGGCCGGCACCCGCTCTAGCAGAGCGCAAGCCCGCAGTACCTAACCTACACGTCGGGCTTTGGTCGCGGGTACTCCATGATGAGGATCCTCTAAATGGATCAAAACATGTTGAGCAATTATCGACTTATTACGTGAGTTAAATTACGTGAGTAACCCGTTTGATAAATATTTAAATATGTTTGAGTCTCACGAAACTTAAAATTCTAAAACGGTCAAATATGCCAAAAATCAACGTGTCGTATTTTATGATGCAGATTGCAAGGGTTACTGATGAAGTTAATTTTTCTGTAAATAACAAATACAATCAGAATAACGGAAGCCCACGAAAACTAACAATTACCTTTAAAAAATTGATTTCACCTGTCACGTGAAATGCATCGCAATTAAGAAGTAATTTATTTTTCATAAATCCTACTACCTATGTAATAAAGGCGATTATACTAATGCCGTAGCGACTCGACTGCGTTAACAAAAATTTAAGTCATATAATACAAAAAGTAGCTAGTAAGCCATGTATGGTGTACGTATAGGTCTATAGGTACTACGAGTATGACTATACTAGGAATAGACTAGGAGCATCCATTAGGTAATTCCGTTACTTACTCAAATGTCTATTACAAACAATAAATAAACCATTAATTGTTAATTAACTGATTACATACTTATTGAGTTATTATTATTTGCTTCTATTTTAGGTTGCGTTTCAAATACCTACCTTAAATCTGGTTTTTAATTTGATTGCGTTAGACACTTGGTGATGAATATTCCAGTTCTTTGGCACCAGACTTGTCAATATTGGATTATTATAAGGTAAATGTAAAATTTTAAGTATCTACCTAACTGTAAACAGAAATGCCCGATGGGTCCATACATGTATATTTGTATAATAATAGATAACGGCCTATTAGAAAAGTAAGTTCTTCCAAAACAGGCAAACTTGTGGCCGGTTGGCAAAGTTGCAGCATTTTACGATACATTTCTTCTTTTTGAGTGTAGGTAGGTACTAACATCTAGTAATTCTGACAATTAAACGAGTTTTTATCACCATTGTTACGGGATGATAGACAAAAATGATTGTGGAAGGAGGTGATTTCAATTATATGTAAGTGCTCTCCCCTACACGTAAACCGATATCATGGGTATGAGAAATTATAGTCAAACGGTGAGATAATCGCACTCGAAAGCTTTTGACCGTTACCTTGCAGGCAAGTAGTTCGCATCCATGCTGTCTTTTGGACGATGCAAAAAGCTCGCAAGCGCACAACCATCCCACTCGAGTTGAGGGTTCTGACGCGCATTGACAAATTTGTAGAATCAGTCATCTCATTAACCTTGGCGTAATGTCGGACGCTTCGCCTCGCAACGAGGGTCAATGCCGTGACAGTGACTTTTTACATATTTCAGGAACGACGCTCGGCCGTGACGTGCTTTCGTCGGGCTATTTTTTAATTACTAAAAATGAGCAATGAAATTTAAAACCCTTTGAGCATGATCGTTGTCTTCAAAGGACGATCTAACCCGATATTGTACTTTCTGATTCTGATATATTTAAAAACACGCTCGAATGTAAATTATGCAAATAAACTACAAATATTTTTTATTTGTGCTGCAGTTATCTAAAAATGTCACTGATAGCTACTTGATATTATGTAAGGTACGTACGAGTCGTACGACCACCCGAGAGAGGACGTAATCGAAGTCATAAATATCCGTGACGCAACGGGATGATGTTTCGGCGCTTCTGCAACCTAATCCTTGATAAGCCAGATAAGTGTCGAGCAGCCGTGTTTGAAGTTCTTAATCCTTGTATACTTACTACGAAAAGCAGTGGAAAACAGGAGGCGCGTGTATGTAATAAATAATACTTCAATCTTATCAATGTTTTACTCGTAGGTATTGGCGTACAAATCCGCAAGTGCAGTGCGTGTTTGACCCGGTTTCTAAACAAAGAATTACTCAGGGCGCTTACCCGCCCTCGTGACTTGGTAATCTAATCTCGACATTCATTATAAAAATATGCAGATACTGTTTGTCAAGGCGTATTGTTTATTCTAAGTTGACTAAAAGGCTCGTTTACGTGCATTTTTATAGTTTGAGATACCAAAATACTTATACCTAATGTGAATCTTGGTTCAAGCAAATAAGATAACCACAAGAACGCAATTTAGGTACGCGTTGTAGGTATTAATAACACATTAGTTATATTGTGTCGAACAGGTTAGCCGATGGGTGCGCCAAGCAATTTGCTGAGAGGCAGCGGGCCGTGAGTGTTGGCCGCGGGCAGCGGGGTTCAGCGACAAGTTGTCTGGCAGGGCAGGCGCCCGCGCCGCCCCCTTCCCCGCCGCGCCGCCCCGCCACTGCGCCCGCGCCACATCTAACCGCTTCTCGGAAACCGACACCACGCTAGGCCGCCAACACATTGGCGCTACACACACACGCGCTGCGTACCGGACGGAATCAAATACCTCATCACGCTATTGTAGGAATCTGTTTTGCGACAAAATTAGACAACGATTGGCAAGGAGGGCTACCGTTTTTGTACTCACCAGATGTCACCTTTTTAGAGTAGGCTAAAATGGTATTAAAATTTGATTGTAATTTATATTACATTTGACTAATGCCATAAAAACTACGGTTTCTACTTCTACCTATAGGTAGTATGTCGGCCATTGCGAGGTACTGCGCAGTTTTGTTTTTTTTTGACAGCATATAGCATGGACTTGGACTTCAAATATTATGGACTTGGGATGAAATATACCTAAAACTGCCTCAAAGTGATGACTATTTAAGTTATTTGCCAGCGTTTTTAAATAATTCCAGAACCTAGGTCCTGTGTAAGAGGGTGGAGGGTGGCAAGTCTCGCCTGAATGAACAATTTGCAAGATGGTGGTACCTATGATGCCTAAAATCTTGCAAACTACGGGAAGCTAATACTTCTTGATATTGCGGAACAAATTGTACTTATTTAATTAATACTGGACCGTCACTAGTATGCTATGGTCAATGGTCACAATCAGATGCTGTCCATTAGGTAGAGGTAAATACGTAATAGTAATATTTTTTCTGCGCTAAATAATTAGATTAGATTATTTAACTTTGTTGACAGTTATATTATATAACATAGTATCTTTGTTTATAAACTCCGTCACCAATAACATATGAAGTAAGTACCTACCTAATACCTATATATAGGAATAACATACGTATGTGCATGTAAAAGATAGATACGGCTAAAATAGCATCGACACAAAGGAAATAAATAGGTCTACTTGTGGACACTGTTAGTGTTCTGGATCAACAGATATGTACCTACCTACATTTAAACGTATGGGTACCTGCTCATGTGTGCAGTCATGTGGAAACATGCGTAAGCATGTGTGGGTCGAGTTAGTTGTATCGTGTGACGGTGTGCGTGTATAATTTATCGGCAAGCGAAGCGCCGCCGTCGAGCCGATGCCGATGCTGCCTGTCCCCGCCCCGCGCCCTGAACATGCCTTAGCTAGACTGCATGCGACTCGATTTACACCAGGAATCACTGCTGGGGCCATAATTGCTATAAACTATCTACCTGTTATCACAATTGCTCCATAAAGTGCTAACTGTCGAGCTTCGGTCAAGTAGCTCCATGTCGTTTGTCAAGAGAAATCATGATTTTCGGAATGTATGCCACAACCAAATGCATCGAGTACTGTCATGTCGGATGCTGGCAAAGTAATTGTCCTGCTGGAACTGGATCACCGGGATAGAAATAGAAGAGAGCAGAATAGTGTAGGGCAGAACATTTTAACACGGCAGAAAAGGTTAGGATTGCGGCTTGCGACCGGTGTATATGTAAGAAGATTTCTAAACCCTCATGTCGAAGTTTGATGAGAGGCTCGGTCAGATCTCGCGGGCAGCGCGTGCGCCGCAGTGAAAGTGGCGCCTCGCCTACACTACACCTCAGGCGACGGGCTTGCTTACTGGCCTTACTGCACTCAACCCGCCGGACGCGTTGGCGCCACCGGCTACGCAATAGGTACACGCAACGCAAGTATGAAATGAAAACTTTGACTTAACATATTTGCTTACTACTAGTCGCCGGTAAATGCGGCAGATAATAATGTGCGAGGTGTAGTTCAAAAGCTTTTTAAAATACCTATTTAACGATACCCCTAAAGGATTCAGTAGTGCAAAAAAAAATCTTTCCCCCTTACTATTAGGGGAGGGACCCGAAAAAAAAACTATGGCCTGTTTAATATGTAGGTACCTGTACCAAATTGCAAATTCCTAGTACTAAATTAATGGCCACTGAGATATGCTGCGGACACTGCGGACAGACAGATGGACAGACGGACATGGCGTAACTATAAGTGTTCCTAGTTTACTACGGAACCTTAAAAATATGAATGAAAATATGAATATGGTACTATGGTACCATTCTACACATATTTTTCGGTGTTCTGCCTTTTCGCAGAATTTTGTTTGGCCGATTTTCATTTGCCAACCAACGTTTCGCCGACCTTTTACTTTGACAACTAACGATTGCCAAATTTTTGTATGACAACGTTTCACTTGGCAGAATTATTGTAAAGCAGATTATTATAACGCAACTAAACTTTTGGCAGACTTATCATTTGTCAAATGGTTCACTTGACCAAACAACTCATGGACGAATAACGTTTCGCTGATGCAACAGTTGCCTTTTCATACATTTGGCAAGTTTACAAACAAGCCCACCCATACTTAATTCTTTCTTTGGCAAACACTGAAAAACACAACCAAGAAAAACAATTTTACTATTATTTATACCTATGGTATTTTTTTTCTAACTAGAAGGAAAAAAATGAGCGAGCGAGCGAAGCGAGTGAGCAAAGCCTTCCAGTGCAGATCCGACTTGGCCGGGTTAGGTTAGAAGGTCAGGCGGGGGCGAAGCGTAGCGAGCTCCCGCCTGACCTTCGAGGTTATTTTTTTTTTTTCAACACGAAAAAAAGATATGGTAGTATTCAAACTGTACAAGAAAATTATAAAAAAATAGAAAAAGGAGCCATTTCAAAAAAAGGTAATTCCCTGTATAAACTTTCATCATCTCAGCCAAAGACGTCTACTGCTGAACATAGGCCTCCCCTCTGGACCTCCACATGTACCGGTTAGGTGCGACCTGCATCCAGCGTGGGTGGACGTCCTACACTGCGTTTGCCTAGCCGTAGTCTCCACTCGAGCACTTTTCTATTTAATAGTTGCACAAATAATATTACGTAGTTGCTAAACGAAATTGTACGTAATGAAACATTTGGTAAAGAATAAACAACGAAGTGAATATTACGTCAAGTAAAACATTCGGCCACATGAATGTTGGCATTTTGAAGATCTGCTTTATAAAACACGAACCAAATGTTGAGTTGGTAACTGTGAGGTTGGCAAATAAAACAAAACATTTTAATAAGTTGGGAAATGAACATTCGGCGAAGTAAAATTTCGCGAAACGTGAGTTGGGAAGTGATATTCGGCCATATAATTTTCGGCGATAAATAAGAGAACCATATTTTTCATTTTTTTAGCTCGGTTACCCTGAAAACCAGCGTCTTGGCACATAACACTGGGTGGCATCCTTTTTGGTGTTTAAATCCTGTCTGTTTTTACTTGTATTTATTGCTCTGTACTGTAGTACTGTATGACACCAAATAAACCATTCTTATTATTCTTATTATTGCACATGACAGTGATTGCCATATCGCCAGGTCATTAATTTCGTTACGTCATTACGTTATGAACTGGTAAAATATACAAAATTAGGTATTGGTATAGTACTTATCAAAATACAGGTGTGAGGAGCCATTATGTAATTAGGTTAAATTGGCTAATTTGTATAAAAAATATTTACATTAGTACTTTGGTGCGAGTGGTTCGACTCACTGATGGACAATAAGATGTCCCTATAAAGATGGTAGGTACATTTCTACCATAGAGCCCCCATTATTCATGGAAATATAATTAATTAATTATGTTTTCCATTACAAGCAGGCCCGCCTGTTCTTAGTCGTACTAGGTACAGGTACCCATTAGTATTCTCGTTTGTGTGTGAAACGACGCCCGTCTTATACAGGATGGCTGAAGATAATGAAAATGGATGAACTAAATTTACTATTTTTAAAGGCTTTAACTGTTCATCGATTCAAATGAAGTTAGCTCCTATACTTTGTTTAATGCCTATCTATAAAGTTACCTATTCTCTTTTCATACAGTCTAAAATAAGAAAAATTCTATCCTTAAACTTAATAATAAAAAGTTTAATGTCAAAACGGTAAATCGGTCAGTATGGTCAAGTGTCGCCATCTAGTGATAGTATCAAAGTTGATGGACGAAGCAATTCTGTACTCAGACATTATTTACTAAGTTTACGAATAGATATTTATATTTAACAGACTTAAAAAGGTGCAAAATACGCCAAATAATAAGTTTGGCTTGTAGATGCATTTAAAATTACTGTCAAAGTTGTAGTCAAAAGCTGCAACATTGCCCCGTTGATTATCTGTGGTAATAGAAGGAATATTTAAAAAAGGTAACCATTTGTAAAGTAATAGCAAGTTCATCAAATCCAAGGTTATATACGATAGACAATACATAATAACTACTTAAGTATATTTTTTACGACGTAAGCAAAATTGTAACGTGTTCTACGACTTTTCCATACATCCTTCCAAGCGTAGCTAGGGTTGTGCAAAATAAAAGAGATAAGAGTATTATGACAAAAAAATTGAACATTTTTAAGTCTTGTTCATTGAAATACGAATGGCAAGTATCTATACGCCCATATACGATAGTTCTATACTACTTTTTTTTAATTTCTGCTTTGAGAGCACCTACTTAATATTGAAAAAAAAAAACAAACTACTGAACAGTGCCAACCCTAGACCAGGCAATTTTGTTGGAATGTATATTCAATGAAACCATTCCCAACATTGCCTCTCGTCATTCTGGGCTCAAATGAGCATGTTTACATGAAAACCTAGGTAAAGCATCAAAGAGAGCATTATTACTCTCCATATCAGTGCTCCGCAAGCGGCTATCCCAAACATTTTACCAGAAGTAACAAAAGTTTTGAGCATACCACAAAAACACGTTGCTGTTTTCCAGGCGTTGACACAGGATTACTTCAAAACGACTTGTGTTTCCATAAAATTATAAATTGAAATGGATAGCCAGATAAACTGTACATCTTTTACCATTTTTAGAAGTAAGAAATAGATAACGGTTTTGTAGAAAAGTAAGTTTTTTCAAAACAGGCAAACTTGTGGCAGATTAGCAAAGTTGTAGCATTACAATGTTACCAAGCATACAAAGTTATATTATGTTTTTACTTTTATATTTTTAGCAGACGTATCTTAGTTATTGTATTACTTTAAAACGACACCGCATGGCATGATTTATTTTGATTATGTACCTATATTATTATGGTTACACATTAAACAAATCCACAGTTGGTAATTCTATATATAAAACGTAAAGTATTAGGTATATGAAACAAGACAACGAAAAGAATTTTGACCCAAATATCTTGCAACAAATTATTTCTAGTTCAACTTTTTAATGCAATATCAAACTTTACTAAACCTTTATTTTAGTATTGTATATTTGTGATAAACATAATCTGATTTTAAACACCATGTCAAAGTTGGTTGTCACAAGCTTTGGGGTACGTAATCACTAATCACATTGGACTTATTGGAGTATTGGGGTAAATATTATAATAAGTACCTATCTAAGTATCTAATTCAGTCAGTCTTGGATATCCTAGGCAAAATACTTTTTCATCGTCTCATTTTAATTTGTCTGTATTAGGTAAGTCCTTAATATATTGTTACTACTTACATAAATTGTTGTGGTGATAAAAAATGCTTTTGTAGTGAACTTTTATAAAACCCATTAGGTAGTAGATGAGGACTGATAAAGAAACCGATGGCATCTAGTCGTATATTTCATTAAATATTAAATGCAATATAACTTCAGCCTATAAAAGTTGAGTACCTGTATTTTGCTTTGATTACCGCGCTAGGGGGCCTACCGCTAAGCTGTGCGATTGAATTTGCAATATATACTTAGGAAAATGCGTTAATTGCGATTTGCTTGACATCACGTGCATGTGTCCATATCCATATCATGGATGCCGCACGCCCCACATACATGCATTCGCCCACCCATACGATACAGTCAGATTCCGACTTTACGGTTTTTAGGGTTACATATCAAGAAAGGATAAAATGGAACCTTTTATTTACATTCGACTGTCTGTCTGTCAATGAACTTACCTAGTTAACACATGCATAAACTGTGGTTAACCAAATAACACGAGAAAAACGTCCGTAGATGCGTTTTTTCATAACTATTCCAAATATGAAATCGATAGTTTCAGTGCTGGTTTCAGTAGTTTTCGAGATAAATAGCTATTTGACAGTCAGACGGGCCGACAGAGTCGCACCATAAGGGTTCCTTTTGTACTTTTTTTGGAACGGAAGTCTAAAAAATATCATGAATCTATGTCCTGCAGTAGGTACAATTTAAATAGGTATATTTTTGTTATAGGTAGTAAAAATCCGAATAGGTAGGTAAGTTATCATTGCCTAGGAAATTAGTGTTTTTTTTACTCCGTCCACTTATCTTCTATTTCAAAATTAAATACTTACATCTATAAAATTTTGTAAAGGGACGTATTTTATCTACAGCAATTAATAGTATTTTATCAGAAAAAAATAATGTTAATTCCAGCCAAATCAGTTCATCGAATAATTTCTATCCATGACTTTGACAATAAATTCCTTCGCTTAGCCTGTTTCGACATAATCTTGGCCGGATTCTTTATTTTTACCGTTTTAATTTGTTTCTGCTAGCTTACTACATTCCCGTTAACATTTTCTCTTTAATGGTATACGAAAGTAAGGTAAACACACCAATGCTCGACACCTTAGCACCCAATAGATGACACCGAATGTCTCTTAATAAATAATAACGTGAGTTTGAGGGTGCCATTGTATTCAAGCAACGAGCACTCGTACTTTTATTACCTTACACGTTTGGCCGTTAGGTATGAAGATAGAGATATCGTAAAATGGAGCTAATTGGGTACCTACTCGGAAGATCCGGGATGATTGTTCAATTGATAAATATATATATCGACATTATACATTTTAACCACACACTTAATTAATGGCATGGATGAATATTAAAAAGTAGATCTTCGTCAAGTCTAATGTGCTTACCATGAGCCGCGGCCGCATTATTAAAATTTACTTCCTATCCGTCCCTATCTATTGTTTTTGTTTTTGAAAAACTCATTGGTGGGTGAATATCTGAGCGTTTCAACCGCCTAATTTTCGTGCGTGGCATCATTTTTGCCGAAGTTTCTAAACGTCTCAATGTTATAGTACGTCATTAGTATAAGGTATCGAGCCTCCTTCGAATGACAAAGTAGCACATTGTAACCAATAGGAACTTCGGCAAAAATTATGTCACCAAAAATTAGGCGGTTGAAACGCTCAGATATTCACCCTGGTACGAGCCGGGGATTGAACCACTAGTGTTTTTTTTTTAATTATAATTAATATTTAACTACTTAAGTACATAGGTACCTATAATAATATTTGTACCTTTGTTATTTATACGCCCATTGTTTTCAGAATGTCCACACAAGAACCACACCTGGCTTCCATAATAATAATCTTAGTAACGTTTTCTCAAAGAGCTGTCTTAGCAATTAAGGGCATTAATGAGTAAGGGGCATTCTTAAGGGCTTACTGAATGCACAGACACGCAGTGCAGCGGAGCGGCGAAGGTCGCGTATCCAGTTACAAATGCCCTACCACATAATATTGTAACCCATACCTCAATGACTCAGAGTTTAACTAATAATTATCCAATACTGTTTAGCTTACGATAGTCTGGAATGTCTAGATTTTTACGTCTATTATAAAATGCGTCACTTTAAGCCGGTAATGGCAACTAACGATAAAACCGGGATCATCATAAGTATAGGTATCATATTGTAATGGAAATGTACGTATGTATGTATTGAAACCTGCGTATATTTTTAACTCAAATGTATAGGATTGCGTACTCTTACCCACTGCGTATGTTTACCCTATAGGACTATTAACTGATTCTTTATTATAGTTTCTGACGCGAATAAAAAGGTAAACAACAACAAAAGCCCTACAATAGATTCACCCTACACCATCTTTCAATTTTAATGAATGCAAGTAGACTAAGAAGTCAGAGTCCTTATTTGGTAAAGGCTACGTTCCGGTATGTTTAAGTGGGTTTCGTAAGGGAAAAAATTGAACCCTTCTATTATAGCATCACTGGCCGTCGTTCTGTCTGTCTGTCTTCAGTGTACCTAGGGCAGTGAGCATTAATAACCATTTGTACATAACCACCCGTGCAATTCTCAAAGAGTTTGTACAAACGGATCACGTCTTTGATTTTGATAAAAATTGGTAGGCTGGTAGAATCAATGACGCTGAGCAACATCCACCACATTTCCCAAAATGTCCTAGGAAGTTTGTATGGAAGTTTCCTTTTTTGTTACCAAATTCCTATACATTTTCGGTAACAAAAAAGGTTAATACAAACATTTTGGGAAATGTGGTGAGAGTCTTGCTCAGCATCATTGACTCTACCAGCCTACCAGTTTTTGTCAAAATCGAAGACGAGAGCCGACCGTACATACGTTGTATTCAACTAATAATATTCGCCTTCTTCCCCTAGTGTTACGACCTTACGACTAATAAGTTCCGAAGTGTACGCTTATTTAATTCGTGACTGTACCTATCTGCCCTCACAAGATGCCCTAATAAACCCTACAGGGTGAGTACCTATGACGTATATACATATTTTTCTTTAACTTTAAACCCATCGTTGTATAAATATTTTAAACGGAAAGGGATCGTCAGGAGATGCTTATTAAACTCGATATACTTAATAGATGTCTAAATTTCTCTCTTAAAAAATATTATTAATTTGCTATCAATACATTCTAAATATACCCAGTAAAAAAACTACTTTTTATTAGCTAGGTGTATGTATGTATTTGAGACTTATTCTTGCCTATAATTGCATTTTGCGTTTGCGTTTTACTGAAACCAAGATTATTATTTAAAATAAACATGATAAATCCAGCGATTTGACCTATTGACATCATCAGTGTGTTTTTATAAACTTATAGGTATTAATGTTAAAATAATGGCTTGTATTATAGATTACGCAATTATGTAGCTAGGTTACGTTACTTAGGTTCAATAGGTACATGCTTAAAGGAATGTACCCCCAGTAAAATTTTCTTGTTGTACAGTAGTCCATAGAATGTATCTGAAATACCATCTAGTGCTCTACACAAGACCAATAATGGCCGTATAACGAAGATTTGGCGCATTTATATCTCCATTTAGTGACATATTTAAACTATAGAGGTAATATCCATGACATTTTAGGTTTATAAACGGTATTAAAATATCGAACCATTAAGAGGATCCTCGTCCGGAGCACCCTCGGTCAATCATCGACTTAAATACTTACGTGAGTAACCCGGTTCGATAATCTTTTAATGTTCGAGTCTCACGTTAGTTATAATTTTATAAACGGTCTATTATAAAAGTCTCACGTGTAACTTAATAGTCACAGCGTTGCTTTTAAATCACTGCATGGTGATATTGGTGATGTTACGGTCACGGCGGCGGCGTGGCGCGGCCTTTATATTATCATTGCAAGTAAGTTCAGGGATGGAGCTATTAGCTGGAATCTTGAATACGATAGTGATATAATTTGAAATTATAATGTAATAGCAATAAAATTTACGGTGCCAACTATACAAATTTCTTTAGGTAACTATCAGATTTTTGAGTCTCGCTTTGAAATGATATGAAACTAGATAATGAATCGTGCCGAATTTAATTTGCTAGCGAAATCTATATATTAATTACATGTACAAATTATTTAACCTAGCTATAGCAATAAAGGCGGGTACAGATATTTTTGGACACCCTACGATATATCTGATGGCGAATGTACAGGTACACTACGATTCAATGAAATACCTACCTAAAGTGTTCATACATTTTCTAGAAATTTCATGTAGATGCGTGTTCAGTCCGGGCACTACGATATATCTGATGGCGACTGTACATTGTACGTATTGTAATGTAAATAGAACCTCACGAGGCTATTTGAACTTTGTAGTTGTCCATTCACAGATACGTAACACATAGCTTGAAAAGCTGTTAGATCAAACTATCGAGTCGAGTGGCGGGTATAGGCAGCGCCGCAGAGTCTGGCCCGACGGCCGGCGGCGCCCCACCGCTAGAAACCAGATCATTAGACAAGCTCAGCCAAGCAGGTTTGCGGGCACTGCGCCTGCCCACGCGCCGCATTTCCACAACACTTGTGACTTCCTTTCCTACCTACTTCGATGTTTTTTTATCGAAACTTTTTAATTTGATTTTTATTTTATATCTGATAATCTAAGCTACGCTGTGACTAAGCTGGTGCCGTGTGGTGACGGCAGTAAGAATACATTTATCACCATCCCAACTCCTCCTGCAGGTGTCGTACGAGTCGACTAAGGGATTGAAGTGTCACTGACCATTCTACAAGATGGGCAGCAGCGTCATCATAGTGGACACATTGCTGCGATCGCCAATCCGCTTGCCCAGCGTGGCGATTATGGGCATTTACCTCCTAATGCGTCTATACGCATAGTTAATAGGAGAGGCCTACGTCTAGCAGTGGACTGAGATAGGCTGATGATGATCTGATAACGATTTGTAACTAGCATTAGTTTATTCTACGTACAATCAACGAATTGGAACCCCTAAGCCACTCAAGAACTATGTGAAAATGACATTATAAATCAGAATGTAAGGAAATTCGTTCTACTTGTTATTTTGACATGGTTATCTAGTTATAGTTCTATGGTATTCGCAAGGGTTCCAATTAATTGAGTGTACCTCCCTACATGTAGGTACCTAACTATTAAGTATGATCTAGAAACGCTGTAGGCATCTAATAATATAGGCATGGCACAGATATCTTACAACTTACATGAAGATTATGTTTAAGACAGTATTTGAATGAATTAAATATTACAATATATGAAGTTTCCGATAATTTAATATCACTAATATCTGTTACTGGAATTAAGTATACCGATAAGTACCTATTCCATTTTTTACTGGAACTAGGAATATTTGGTAATTTCATCACACAGCGACACAGAAGTCCTCTAGACAAACATATTATTATTCTGAGTCATCTCATTATCTCTATAGGTATTCATTAAATAACTTGACTTCTGTTTAAACACTAATTTTATGAGTGACCCGTTGCTTTATTATGGCTATACGTAATCGATTTTGATAATTGCATGCGGACACGGCTTAACCCTTCCAGCAGCGGGGGCAAAATTGCAACACTAATCCAAAAAGAGCATTATGCTTGCACCATTGCATTGCTCATACGCCTTTTAGGAAGTACAGACTCGGGTCATGACAAGTTAATTAATACTGCACCTTAAGTCTACATGCCACTGTTCACATTTCAGTATCACTAACGAAGACTAAGATGATCGAGTCGTGATGCAAAAAAGCGCCATTACACTATCCCACTCCGTGCAAGTTCGGTGCAATATGGTCATGGACTAAATACTGCAGGGAAAGGACTAACGGGACAAGGGAAGTCAAATCTAGGCAAGGACCGTCGGAACTCCTTACATAAAGGTGATCTAGGTATTCTTATTATTCTGTAGCGGTTCTTAGATATTTAAAAGAAACTAAAAGACAACAATAAACATTCTCAAATGATCTTCAGTCCACCATAGAAATGTGTTTGTGCCAAGAATTACTCGAGCGTAAAACGGTCCTATTTAGCGCTAATCTCGCAGCGTACTAATTTCCAGAGTCAAAAATGAATACCCACGATCTTATTTTCAAGGATAATCACGACACGAGGGCGTACAGTCGAATCTCGTACATATCTTCGTTTGGACTACCTATGTTTGCCAAGTGAAAACGTAGCAGTTTCCCCCTCGTTTTCATAGCAGAAGGTATATATTTTTCGAACGTACCCATTTGCTATTTAGTAGAGTTATGGGCTATTCTAAAAATAATGCTGAAACTTGGGTATATAAAATTCATATAATAAATAAATCACATGAAATCGGGCAGTGTAATACCAGCTTAATACGTAGCTATTAAAGGACTTCGGACGTCTGGTCATCATTATCAATACCTTGGGGTTACGGGGCACATGTTAATGGCTTATAGGTAAATATCTCATTATAATTATCATGGGTCGGTGATCCGCGATAGCACTGGCGACAAGCTGTCAGCGTCAATTACAAGACAAGATTCTTTAAATGCTCATCATAGTTATGTATGAATGCAGGTTGCCGTGTGCAAATTATGGATATTTATTTTCTGTATCTAGACTAGATCCTATATAGACAGTGCCAACTAGGTGGAACATAACAGGTGCCCCGGGTGATTTAGTAGGTAGATACCTATTAGCCGGCCGAAAAAAGCTCTCTGTCATTGTTATAAGAGCAATAAATGTGTCAAACGTCTCGCTTTGACTCGAAATCAGCCGCCAATTTAGTCTCATTTGTCGCTCTTATGACCTTGACATTTATGCAAACTCTTATAAGAGTTTTTGATGAATTTTTCAACGTCGGATGGCTATTGGATGGCACCCTATAAGAAATCATCATCAGTAACCAGCATACTTCGTTCCCTTAATTACCTTAGTATTTAAAGCATCCTTATGGTAAGCGAAGTAGGTCGTTTTATTAAAAAGGCTCACAATGTAGTTTTTCCTGTTCCGTAGCCAAAATGACAAAAACCGAACCCTTGTAGATTTGTTATGCCCGTCAGCCGATTTCCTCGGAAACTATAAATAGTAATAAATAATATCTGCAGCAATTAAATTTGTCAATGCTATATACAATATGGATTTTTTCCCATGTATATAAGCGTGTGGAAATCCTAATAACCTAATGGAAAGGTCTTATAAATGATAGAAAGGTTCAAAGAAGAAAAATTTCCTTTAGTGAACCGTTTTCGAGATTATCAGTTCTCAAAATTGTAAAAAGTGCCCGTCCCCCTTTTAAATGTTTAAACTACTGTGAATAAAAAAAAAATGCAGGTGATGCATATTACTACTTACTACCTTCTTTCAAGGATTTTGGTTGATCAAAGTCTTGGTCATTCGAAGCCGATCAAAGGTGTGATCTGTCATAGTTTTTGAGATAAGACCTAGGTAGGACCAGTACTTATATAGGACATAGGTCAGTAATTTTTATATTTGAGGAGTGTCTTTTCAAAAGGGCTTTTTTCCACTCCGTCAACTAGGGCTACTTTTTCTATGTTTTGCATAAGATAAATAATCTCTATTGACAAGTAATAATAAATATCTAATAAATAAATAATAAATATCTTGGGACATCTTACACAAATCGACCTAGTCCCACGGTAAGCTCAATTAAGGCTTGTGATGTGGGTACCAGGCGACGATATACAGGGTGGTCCAAACCTTGACGTCAAAAAATTTTTTTTAGGTTCCCTACGTCATGGGCTATCAGAATATACCCCATGTATGTTAGCCAATTTTTTGTAGTTTTCGAGTTATGAATTTTTTTTAATTTTTTTTTTGAGAAATTCTGGAATGAAGAAAAATATTGATAAAAAAAAACTATTGGGTTTTTTTAATATTTTCTTTTTGTGAAAGTATTACTACAAATAAAGCATTTACTGACAAAAAAATTTGCGTCCTCACTTTGATACAAGTAGGATAAAAAATACAAAATTCAAAATTTTACGTTAAAAATGCATCAAAATAGCATTAATGTACTTAAATAAAAAAAATAAAACGTATCCCAAGGATTTTTGGTAATGTAAAGACTGCCCTAGACCTTAAACCTTCGTAAAAGCAAAAAAAAAGTTATACTTAATAATTAGGATTTTTCGGAGTAGTCGGTCAAATAAACTTAAAAAAAACTTCTAAATTTTTAATTTAAAAATAAAGTGAAATTTCGTCTGTTTTGTTGTTCTTATCAATAAACAAAGACAGAAAATACCACGAAAACTCAATTTGTGTAGTTATGCAAGTCATTTTTTACTACTTTAAAATTTTTAGTTTTTTTAATAGTAGTAGTAGTTTATTTGACAGACTACTCCGAAAAATCCTCATTATTAAGTATCACTTTTTTTTGGCTTTTACGAAGGTTTAAGGTCTAGGGCAGTCATTACATTACCAAAAATCCTTGGGATATGTTTTATTTTTTTTATTTAAGTACATTAATGCTATTTTGATGCATTTTTAACGTAAAATTTTGAATTTTGTATTTTTTATCCTACTTGTATCAAAGTGAGGACGCAATTTTTTTTGTCAGTAAATGCTTTATTTGTAGTAATACTTTCACAAAAAGAAAATATTAAAAAATCCAATAGCTTTTTTTATCAATATTTTTCTTCATTCCAGAATTTCTCAAAAAAAAAAATTTCAAAAATTCATAACTCGAAAACTACAAAAAATCGGCTAACATACATGGGGTATATTCTGATAGCTTATGACGTGAGGAATCTAAAAAAAATTTTTTGACGTCAAGGTTTGGACCACCGTGTATATAATAGATAGATACATATAGATACTTAAATACATAGACAGCCATGACCAAGGAACAAACATTTGTGATAAATAAATACACAAAGAATGCCCTCGCCGGGATTCGAACCCGGAACCTCCAGCTTCGTAGGCAGGGTCACTACCAACTAGGCTACGGAGGCTGACAAGTGGAAATAAACCCTTTTGATATGACACTCCTCAGTTGCTGCTACAGAACCCTTTGTGCGCGAGGTCGGCTCGGACTTGGCCGCTTTTTCAGGAATAAAATATGTATACCACACTGTAGTACCTACCTATAGGCAGGGCCCGTAACTTTCATGCCGATGACATCAATTTGACGTCACGCTCCATTTAGGGTGATCCAAAATAGTTTTATTGTTAAATGTTAATCATTAGTCGTCAATCATTTTAATCATGTACAAATAACTTCAAAAGTAGTCTGTTTACACGTGAAATAAATAATACCTATTTGATACGTGCTTTACGTTAAAGAGGAATTCTGTTTTCTACGTAATTATGGAAATGTGTTAACAATATCATTAAATAAAATGTATGTATGGAAACAAATCAAATAGATTTACTTATGGTTCACGTATCAAGTAGGTATTATTTATTTCACGTGTAAATATACTACTTTTGTAGCTATTTGTACATGATTAAAATGATTGATGACTAATGATTAATAATTATCAATAAAACTATTTGGGATCACCCTAAATGGAGCGTGACGTCAAATTGATGTCATCGGCATGAAAATTACGGGCCCTGCCTATAGGTAACATGGCAACATAAACCCCAACTCAAAAGCGCTGCCAGAAGCTTGATTTTCTTATGTTTCTCCTAGGTGTTGTGATTGTGACCACGTATTCTTCGTAAATAAAGAAATCTGCACAAAATATTTGGTAAAAGCCGTTCGATCGATTATGTGGATTTTATATGAAATAGTAAGTAGGTACATTACGATACAAGTGCCAACAAAATGAAATTCGAAACGAGTGGAGATAAAATTAAAGCACGACCGAAGACAGTGCTTTAAATTGACACGAGTTACGAATTTCGTTTTCGCACGTGTATACCTATCGTACCTACGACGTTTTTCAGTACACATGGTCCTCCGAAGATTTCGACCTGACGTAAAATGAACCATTACTTCTCGCACTAGCGCGTAAAAAAGCGCCATCTGTATCTACTGAAAATATAGGTTTTAATGCTCTGATCAACCCTGTGAAGGTGCAATTGTAATTAATGCTACCTACTTTTTTAAATATACCAAGTTTATTGAAGACTTTCCTATCGCAGTCTGATGGGTCCGAGGGAAGAACTGATGGCCACGTGAACTAGCTAGGTATTATTAGGTAGATAAGTATTTTAGTAGTTTCTAACGATAATACGAGTACAGGCGCGTGTTAAGGTAAAAGTCGATAAGTATAAGACTCAATCAAAAAAGATACACTACACTGATTTTAAATTAAATTTAACAAATAAAATCACGTTTGCATTACCAATCAATCAATTTAATTTAGCGATCGGATAAGCTCGACTCTCTTATACCTACAGCAGTCATGTTGTCTGCTTGGGTACTACATTGTACAATTTTCATGTGTATAATAGGTAAATCATCGTTTTTGCTTTATCTTAGGTACATGGCGTACTTTAATGTTTTTTTTCATTGAGGTTTAATAAAATATGCTGTGTCGTATAATTAATTACCTCGAAATACTCCACCGGCAAAAGCGTAGCTTTTAAGTGGTGACTGATGATACTGATTTTCGTTTGAGTAAATAATTGTGACCGAAAGTGTTACTGTGTCATTATTACCACGAGTTAGTCGGGTGAGCAAAAGTTAATTAGGTAACTTACTTTATGTGCATCGCGCTCGTACTGGCTTATTAATTAAGTTACCCCGGATGCTAACGATTGCCCATTCGGCCAACTAACTAATGGTAAGGACAGTCAAAGACAAAATAAGCTGTATACAAAAACGTTCAAAAATATGTCCCAGTGCACTCTAAATCTGTGTAATAAGAACGTCGTAACATATTTTTGAGCGGATTCTTTCGATACTTATTTTTGCACTTGACTGGACAAGACTGATATCATAATATATTATGCTACGCATTTTTTGAATTATTATTTCAGGTCATTACAAATCCTTCGGCGAAATCCCGTATAAGAAAAATCCGGCACCGGATGGACACAGGTTAGTTGAAATCAAGACATAAATGTAGTGCAATAATAAATCAGCTGGTTAGATTATTCGGGGTGTTTAAATCTAGGTGCATACCTACCTAACAAAGAGTTTTTAGAAACTTCCTACCAATAATCATTTGATTTAATAATTTTTGGTAGCTTCTCTCAAACGAGACATTTATAGACAAAGGTACCGTAAACATGAGCGGAGTTGCCTACCGTGTCAAATATTTCCAGCAAAATTAACGATGATTATCTACAAAATAAATGCATAGGTAGGTCAGGGTGCGTAGACAAGTTGCCAATCGCTAACGCTTAATCGTCAATCGTAAACGAAAGGCAGCTAACTGTCTTTGTCGCACTAATATGAAAGAGTGACAGAGAGGGAAAACTACGATACGCTACTAGGCGTTAGCGATTGGCAACTTGGCTAAGCTTCCTGATATATTCGACCATACCGTGACGGTACGGATTGCAGCAACGAATCGTAAATAATTATTCGTGCCGTACGTTACCTCAATGCAATTCCGTATACCTATAATATACTTTCCCGCTTATTCATAAACGTCTCCTATTAACTTCTCTAGCCAATAAGAATTGTTTATCCTTTTCGGCCTTATATACAGTCGAGTGCATTAATATATAGACTCATTTGTAAGGGATCAGTATGGAGAAGTGTATATACAGTGTGACCATGACCCAGGCTTTTACGAAAATGGGTAATAATACGCATTACTAGCAATCGTTTTCAAGTATTAAGAGTTGGCAAATATTTAAATTAACTGTACAATTATTTTTATTTCGTTCGAACGATCAATGCAACGCGTGTACTGCTTAGTTGTCAAACGTTGCGAGTGGCTGCGATCTGTCATTGTCAAGTGCCAATTAACGATTTATTTTGAAGTACATTGCTTCTCAATTAACTTTTCTTAGAAAGTTAATTACTTTTAAAATTAGGATTTTTAAACAAATAATGCACATGGTTTGGCTAAGAATCTGCATCTCAATCCTCGGTTCAAATAAAAGCCTGCATCATGTTAACACACTGTATACATATTAATGCCCTTGACTGTACATACAGATAAGACGAAACGGGGCAAACGAAATTATCGGCCTGCTAAGTTAGGAGGAGTTTATGAATAAGGAAGTGTGGCCTAAAGTCTAACCCCCTTATCCATAAACGTTTGTTAACTTAACAAGCCTATTGTTTGTCCCTTTGCCTCTTATGGACACATTGTTAAGACCGAAAGGGACAATTATTAGCGGCTTGTTAAGTTAACAAAGTTTATGAATAAGTCACAAATCTGTTTATAGATGCGGCATCTGTCCTACGTATCATCAGAAAATATGCGCATTCGACTTCACTACTAATTTAACTTATATTTTCGACAACCACTGCATTATGGATCTCTACAATTGTATCCATGCTACAGGTTAGTAAGATAATGTCACTGTCTGAAGAAGCGCGCTTTTGTAATGCGGTCTTTGCGTCTTTAGTTACTGATTTTTTTTACAATTTCAAGTTTCAGAAGTTGTATTCGTTCTAATTAGTTATAGTAGCGTAGCACCTAGTAGGTGTGTATTAAAAAAAAGTACTGTTCTGTTTCCACCAACCTCCTAGAAAGATCCCCATTCTAAGTTTCAAACAACAAACAACGGAAAAACACATACCCCCCTATTCATAAACGTCTGCTAACTTAACAAGCCGTTAATAATTGTTTGTCCCTTTTGCTCTTATGGACACAATGTTCAGACCGAAAGGGACAAACAATTATTAGCGGCTTGTTAAGTTAGCAGACGTTTATGAATAAGGGGGTTATTGTCTAAAGACTCCTCTCAGGACGATCAAAGTAGATAAGCCATAGCTAAGTCTTATTGGTGTTCCACGCCGACGACTGAGACCATGCCACTTTCGGGATCAATCGAGTTTGCGAGATCATAACTCCTCAACACCTAGACATTATTATTGTTATCTCCTTTCAAACTCTATAGCTTAAACTAAAAAAATAATAAATAACCCGATGGGTTCTAGCCTGGGGCCTATTCCATAACAAATTACAACTGATATTACAAGCGGAAGTCCATTTTCTATCTCTCTTACTAGAAAGAGACTTCCGCTTGTAATATTAGTTGTAATTTGTTATGCAATAGGCCCCAGGTGGCTTATGATGGTCCCGTTTTATCTATTTACCATCATAATCCTACTGTGTGCTTAGCCAAGTTGACAATTGCTAACGCTTAATCATCAATCGTAAACGTAAGGCAGCTAACTGTCTTCGTCGCACTAATATGAAAGAGTGACAAAGAGGCAAAACTACGATACGCTACTAAGCGTTAGCGATTGGCAACTTGGCTAAGCACCCTGGTCATTAATTTACAAGGCGTGCGTGCTGATACCAATTCACCACGTAGAGGCCTCAGGGTCATGGTACAGTACGCCTGCTAAAACCCATTTATTATTACTATTGTCATGTCTAGATTTCGAGTCGACCAATTACGAAGAGTGCCTGTTCGTCGGTAACTTCGCGTATGTGCACGGGTTTAAATACGAGGACCAGGACTACGATGAGGATCACGTGGTGGTCATGGGTGCCAAGAAAAACCCAGACTTTGTTTAATAAATCCTTTATTCTATTATATTGTATCACTTCATAATTATACGTTCCTTGTCATAAGTTTACAGTTGATGCCAAATATGCATATTTGCACCTCATTACGCCATTTTAAGACGGTAAGTGGTTTTATATCTATTCAGTTTAAATGAATCTACAGAATGACAAACATGATTCGACACTAAGAACAGCGGAAAACATGGGAATGCTGGCCCGAGAGTTGTACATAGAATAGTTTAATAATTTCATGCCTTTTTTAGTGACAAATGGGTTTGTCATGCAATATTTAAGTAGCTATTTTGATATGATTAATAATTTTATTCTAATTCTCCTGGTTGTCACATGAAACTATTTTATATTAAGGCAGTGTTAAGAAACGGTTATCATATGTATATACAAATAAACACATGTTATAAAGACACGTAGTTTAAGTCGAGCAGTATCACAAGAAATATTTACATCAAATGTCAGGGGTAGAGTTGTAAATGACCGGTCATGTTTAATAAATGTCGGTCAGTTTTTGAAAATGACGGTCACTTTACAACTATAGTCAGGGGTACTTAACCAATAACACCGCGAAAGATGATGAACTTTCACACACGACATTCAACATACGGTAATTCAATTTAAATACCTAACTACAAGTGTAAGGATGATCAACTATTTCTTATTCTTATCCTATACTTGTCCCTTGCCATTGCCCCCCATTACATCTTCTGATAGAATAGCTGTAAGAAAAAGTTGATATGCCTACCATTTACTAGTTAATCTACTTATGAATAATGTTCGTACTTTATAAGAATGTCTTCGAGGTACAAGACACGTCGGACACGTGTAGTTTCCTTCTATACTAAATGAAAATTGGTTAAGTTGTACAATATAAGTACCTTGGCTAATATAATAATAATAATATTATTTACAAGGCAGTCAAAATATTTAATAGCGGCCCTATCGCTAACTTCGAAATCTGCAAATTTTGAGGATTTATCTAATGAATAATATCACTCTAATGAAGTCTTTGTTGGAGTAAAAAAATCCTCCGCGAAGTAGGCCACAAGTTCGCGGTAGAGGCCTTATTAATAAATGTCTCCTAACTTAGCAAGCCGCTAAGTATCGTATGTCCCTTTCGATCTTATCAATATGACTATAAGGCCGAAAGGCACAAATACTTAGCGGCTTGCTAAGTTAGGAGAAGTTTTTGAATAAGAGGATAACAGTGTAGGACTACATGCAAGCGTGAAACGATACGAACGAGGTAAAACAGATGCAACCGCACCAAGAGGCCTCCCAGCGGGAGTGGCTAAGGCGCACGGCCTAAGCCAGGAACATGGGCTATGTCATGTGGCCGAGGCGCTTGTAGTCGATCTTGTCGAGTTGCACCAGCGGCCGCAACTGGTCCGCGAACGCGCGCATGTCCCTACTAGCTAAGTATCGTTTGTCCCTTTCGATCTTATCAATATGACTATACGGCCGAAAGGGACAAACAATACTTAGCGGCTTGCTAATTTAGGAGACGTTTTTGAATAAAAGGATAACAGTGTAGGACTACATGCAAGCGTGAAACGATACGAACGAGGTAAAACAGATGCAACCGCACCAAGAGGCCTCCCAGCGGGAGTGGCTAAGGCGCACGGCCTAAGCCAGGAACATGGGCTATGTCATGTGACCGAGGCGCTTGTAGTCGATCTTGTCGAGTTGCACCAGTGGCCGCAGCTGGTCCGCGAACGCGCGCATGTCCTCCGCTATCGCGTCCTGGCCCTGGGGGGCTAGCACCTGCCCAATAAAATATACCCTTTATGACCTGGATGCTCTCTTCTTACGTAAGTTATAGGGACTGAGCTATACTAAAGAGTGATAGGTGAATATCACTATCTCATTCCTTAGTAGTTCCGTCCGTAGGGATGAAACTTGCGTAAGAACTCACAGGTGTAATCCCGGCCTTAACATAGTATAGGGCTCATGATGGCCGCGCATGTATTGAGCTGCGCGTCACTTTCTGACTTCCATATTTATTAAAACGATAAACACGGGACAAGCTGGTATTATTTTGGATTGCAGCGTATTTATCTGACAGATACATTTTATCCAAGGATGGTGGAACAGGATGCTTAGCCAAGTTGCAAATTCGCTAACGCTTAGTAGCGTATTGTAGTTTTCTCTCTCTGTCAGTTTTTCATATTAGTGTGACAAAGACAGTTAGTTGCCTTTCGTTTACGGTTGACGATTAAGCGCTAGCGATTGGCAACTTGTCTAAGCACCCTGTAGGCTTAGCACACGATTAGTGCGACAGTATGTCGCTGCGAGATAGATTTCCCGTCTTTTACTAACTATATTAATAAAAGAGGGACGGATAGTCTATCTCGCGGCGACATATTGTCGCACCAATCATGTGCTAAGCCAACAAAGGTTTACAATATAACAATAGAAATAGATTCGGAAAGGAGAAGGGCCTGGATGCTTAGCCATGTTGCTTAGAAGCGTATCGTAGTTTTCCCTCTCTGTTACTCTTTCATATTAGTGCGACAAAGACAGTTAACTGCCTCTCGTTTACGATTGACTATTAAGCGCTAGCGATTGGCAACTTGTCTAAGCACCCTGTAGGCTCAGCACATGATTGGTGCGATAGTATCGCTGCGAGATAGATTTCCCTTTTTTTCTAACTATATTAATAAAAGAGGGACGGATAGTCTATCTCGCGGCGACATATTGTCGCACCAATCATGTGCTAAGCCATCAAAGGTTTACAATACAACAATCGAAATAGATTCGGAAAGGAGAAGGGCCTGGATGCTTAGCCGAGTTGCTTAGAAGCGTATCGTAGTTTTCACTCTCTGTTACTCTTTCATATTAGTGCGACAAAGGCAGTTAGCTGCCTTTTGCTTATGATTGACGACTAAGCGTTAGCGATTGGCAACTTGTCTAACCACCCTGTTCCATCATCCTTGGATAAAATGTATCTGTCAGATAAATAATACCAGCTTGTCCCGTGTTTATCGTTTTAATAAATAGATATGGAAGTCAGAAAGTGACGCGCAGCACAATACATGCGCGGCCATCATGAGCCCTATACTATGTTAAGGCCGGGATTACACCTGTGAATTCTTATGCAAGTTTCATCCCTACGGACGGAACTACTAAGGAATGAGATAGTGATATTCACCTCTCAATCCTTAGTATAGCTCCGTCTCTATAACTTACATAAGAACTTACAGTTGTAAGGCCTAACATGAAGACAAGCAAGCATATATGAGTACGATATTCGTCCTGATTAGTGTGCACTGTGGATGTGCCTCGTCCACACTAACCGAACTATCTCGCGCGGTTATTCCCTCGTGTGGCGATTCGTGGGGTATACACGAGGCTAGTAAAATAATACTGCTTATTTCTCACAAATGTCAAATCAAACAGTATCATGTTGTATATTGTTGGATTTTCTAGCTATTTGATTTGTATCTTGATTATAAAAAAGACTTTGATCGTCTTTATAATCAGTTGACATGTTACTAGTTGGATTGTGGCTACATATTTTATTGCTTACCGAGAGCTCGACCAGGTAGCTTTGTGAAATGGGCTCAGGGGGCATGGAGTTCTGTGGTATCTTGAACACTTTTGCAACTGTTATCTTCATCCTTCCTTTCCGGAACATGTAGCCTGCAAAATTAAACAAATATATGATGAATCCATTATATATGATGCTAATGCTCCACTTGTTACGAACCCCTCTAACTTAAAAACATTCAGCATTATGGCTATTAAAATTTATGGAGTACACTGATAAACTGTTTCACCATTTTAATATATATGTCGGAGACATGCTTCAGTTGGCGCAGACGTGTACGACATGTCGAGTCATCGAACGTCTGAATAGTCTTATTTACAATAAGAATAGTCTTATTTGCAATGTTTACATTTAATTTGTTAAGAGTTATAAAATCTAGAAAACGATAAGCAATGTTTTGCTTGAGATGTTTTTTGCTTGGCCCATGTAGGTAGACATTAAACGTCATGTTGATATCTACCCGCCTATGAAGCAGGGAGTTTGGACCTGACATTATAAAAGGTCACTAGCGCAGTGTACAAGGATTCATTCTTGATTTAGAGTTGGAATAAAGCATTCCAGGGTTGAGTAAATGATGCATGGACGCAAGCTTATAACTCTCCAGTCGTTTTCTATCAGTATAGTTTATAGTGTTGTAAATAGTCTTGTTTTAAGTGTGTACTTGTTGTGATTATTTAAAGTTTGGAAAATGTAAGACTGTCTGAGTTTCTTGCTGGTTCTTCTCACGACAGAGGTTTATCATTTGTGAACCAGTATAATAAAAGATTGTAATTTATCTTGTGTTTAATTATGTGCGTCCATGCATAGTATACACCTTTGTAAGTAGATACGATCAGTAGCTAGGAATTGAATATTCACCCCCCCGTTCTCGGCTGTCCCTCCAACATCAGAAGTGGGATGTTGACTAATCGCCTACAATAAGTGGTGATGGTAAATGTACCACACGTAAAGAGTGAGGTTTGAAATCATCGACAGTCGGTAAGGTTGATCTATCGTTTCTTTTATATTTGGTGTAAGGTGTAAACTACTCGTATCTTTTGAAGCAAAGTCTGTTTCGAGACGTAATTTGAGATATCAAGTTAGTTTTTATATGGAATTTCTATTGTTGCAATACGTGTGGGTTGGTACCCCACCCACTTCACAAAAAAAACAGTAATTCAAATAATTTCAAAGAATATCATGGCTCATACTTGCTACTATTCTGATTTTTGAAATACTAGCAGTTCTGAAATACGGGCTGGTAACCCGTGGTTTTATTTTGTGGTCTACCAAAAATTGATTAGAGATTCTTATAGCCTGTTTTTTTAAGTTTTCTATGCGTGTGAAATTTATGTTACAGAATGTTTCGTGATGATTTCGTTCGTGATGACACTGATGACTATGTTGTGGCAATGAAACGAGCTCAGAATGTTTCAATTTCAAGAACAACGCGTTCATAGTAGCCAGAACTTCCATTCAGGATGACTATGCTGTTGCGATGAAACTACCACAATTTCTGAGACGTCCAGGAAATTAAAGAGAATAAAGACTCCAGGTCTTCGGGAGTTGCTTTTTGAGCAATGGAAATAAAAGGACAGGTTTCGTTCCAATTGTTTTAATGCAAAATTCGAAGCAGTAATTTAAAGAAATGACAGTTTGACATTTCTATTTTTAGCGTGAAGTTTTTATGTTCTCAAAAAAAAGTTTTATTATCTACGAGATTAACTTGGTTGTAATAAAGTGAAGCCCATTATTATTTTAATACAAAGTTAAAAAGATACCAATACACTAACCTCAACTTTTTATTTTTGTGATCAGGTTAAGTTGCGAGTTCGCATGCAAATTATCTCTGCGATAAAACTGATACCGTACAATTTGATGATTACAGTTCAACATGGTGAATTGGAGCGAGCTGCCGGCCTGCAAGTTATTGCTGTCATCATGTCCCGACGGCGTGCCAGAGGCTGATGACTGGTGTCGCTGCTGCCTACCGTGAACACGTGGTGCAGCGCGTGGTGTAGACACGTTGTCAATCCGGTGAGGAGTTCACATTTTGTTGAGATATTTGAGCCCTGAGCTAATGCTGTTGAGTCATCGACGGCTTCTACCCTTTCGATTCTATAGAGTTAAAACTTGAGCAAGAAATGCAACATTAAAACTAAATTAGACAGCGATAACGTAAGGTTACGCAAGTTTATTAAAGACTTTAAAGTTTTATTAAACGCATTGAGATCTATTTTAACAATTTCTGATATAGGATGATGATGGTGATGATGGTGATGATGATGATGATGGTGATGATGATGATGATGGTGGTGATGATGATGGTGGTGATGATGATGGTGGTGATGATGATGGTGGTGATGATGATGGTGGTGGTGATGATGATGATGATGATGATGATGGTAGTGATGACGATGATGGTGGAGATGGTGGTGATGATGATGATGGTGGAGATGATGGTGATGATGATGATTATGATGATGATGATTATGGTTATGATGATGATGGTGGTTATGATGATGATGGTAGTTATGATGAAGATGTTGGTTATGATAATGATGGTGGTTATGATGATGATGGTTGTTATGATCATGATGGTGGTTATGATGTTGATGATGGTTATTATGATGATGATGGTTATTGTGATGATGATGGTGGTTATGGTGATGATGATGATAATCATTTCTTATTATTTGGACCGTCAATAGTTTCAGTTTGACTACCTTAGTTCAATTAAAATGGTGGGTACTAGAATTAGTCATTATAGTTTGCAATCGTATAGTTTGCAATCGTGGAATGAAACTATTTACATTTTTGTTGGGTTCAGTTTTCTCGGACTACATACACCATTTATCATTCGTAGTCGTAGGTGTAAAATCGGATCTATTTTTCCGTCTCAGTGCGGCCACGATTGTGAGTGGCGTGCGTTTGGTTTAATGGTGTAAGTGGTCAATGCGTTTTGATTGTCCGACAGCCATGGAGGTGGTTGTTAAGACTCTATTGCTCGGTGTAGCATCTGGAGTATTGTAACTGCTGTGAGTACTGCAACCCATTTGTTGTTTTTGTTGAAGTGAAGCGTTTCATTTTTACTATTGTAGAACTATGTCGGTTACTTAGCTAGTAAAGTAGTAAGTACATAGACAGACTTGCTAGTCTGTTTCAAATGTTAATGAAGTTGATTTTAATTCCCTTAGTTGATTAAATGAGTACCTAAAGAAAATATGATACTGCATTACGGCATTTAATTTTCTATTAACTACTTTAAATGCGGAAAGGGTAATTGTTAAATTTAATGAGTTCTTTTGTCATTTGAGCTTTCAATGGACTGAGAGCAAGTTCGATGGATTGAGCGTGATCTAATAATCGCATCGGAAGTTCCGGAGTATGTAAAAGGTGCACGTGGACTGCTTTTTATGTGCAGTATACTCTTTGCGAGGAGTAGCACTTACGCGGCTGAAATGGTTAACTTCTGATGGGTTATTGGATCCTAACAAGCCCATGGACAGGAATTAAATCAGGTGCATGGTTATGGTGTAACCTGGTTGAGTAACTTACGTTTTTGTTTGAGTCGAGGGATTGACTCTTTAGTTTAAATCATTTCGACTTTTAATTGGTAAAACTGAACTTGGTTTTCAAGAAATGTAACTGAGTGATATTTGATGACGTGATGATAGATGTGAATTTTTGGTATACCGTTACGTTCTGGGGGTAAAAATGAGCCGGGGTGTTAATTGCCTAAAGACTGGCATGATTTTTGACATTGTCTTGTCAAAATCCCAAACGTGATGACGAATGTTGTAAATCGTATGTTGGGCAAAGTAATAAGTTGGCTTCAGAGTATGCCCACAGTCAGTTTGGTGACTGTGGATGGTTTTCGTACAATCATGTGATGATTGTAGACAGTGTTCCTGCGTACCTAGCTGAGGTCGTGGATGAAGTGTGCCTACAGTATTATGGTGACTGTAGATGGTATTCCTGCGTACCTCCCTGAGGTCGTAGATGAAGTGTTCCTACAGTATTAATGGTGACTGTAGATGGTATTCCTGCGTACCTTGCTAAGGTCGTGGATGATGAGCTTGCCAACAATGATGTTAAGAGTTAAAGTGTGTTCTTGCAAACTTTATTTACTCAGGTCAGTCAGTTAAACTCAGGTCAGTCAGTGACTGCGCTGAAGGTTATAGATGTGTCCGTGTACTTTACTCGGATAGCGGGTGTTTTGTGACATGTTGATGACTGTAGATTGTTTTTCTGTGTACATTGCTGAGGACGACGAGTTTGCTTACAGTATTTCTGATAACAGTTGGTGGTTTTACCTGCGTACCTTGCTACAGTGGTAGATGTGTATAGAATCATGTGGACGATTGTAAGATGTTCCTACGATCCTCTAACAGGTTATAGAAGAGGAGTGTGAAATGGTCGTGTGTAAAATTGTTTCCAATTTGATTTCGTAAAATTTAACATTAGTCATTTCTATCCCATTATGTATTGAGGTCAGAATGGGTCGACCGTACCAGAGGCTTGATCGTAGCCGTAGCCCGTTGCGTCTGCCTGTGAGTAGTCCGTGGGTACGCAGTGCGCGGCAGGCTCTGGCGGAGGTCGCGTTTTAGAGACTGTAGTGTCATAGGGTTGAATCGGCGATCCCTTAAGGATGCGCGTAATATGTGTGGTTATATGATAGTCAATAGGCCACGAATGAGATTATATTCTTCCGAAAGTTTTCTGTATTGTTTTACGTAAAATGTGGCTACGAAAGCCAGATGGTACTTGTTTGCTCTTGATTTTAAATTGGTGGTAATTGGTGGTTAATTGACCATAAGTGATCCTAAATTCAGTTGCAAAGATTACAATTGTTTTTCTTGAGTTGAGATGATTTTTACGTAGACAGATAATTTGGTCAGGAGTGACCGAGTGGTAACAAAGACTACTGGTGTACGTGTTTGTTTCAGATACAAGCGAGGACGCTTGTCTTGTCAGTATGGCCGTGTCGGAGACATGCTTCAGTTGGCGCAGACGTGTACGACATGTCGAGTCATCGAACGTCTGAATAGTCTTATTTACAATAAGAATAGTCTTATTTGCAATGTTTACATTTAATTTATTAAGAGTTATAAAATCTAGAAAACGATAAGCAATGTTTTGCTTGAGATGTTTTTTGCTTGGCCCATGTAGGTAGACATTAAACGTCATGTTGATATCTACCCGCCTATGAAGCAGGGAGTTTGGAGCTGACATTATAAAAGGTCACTAGCGCAGTGTACAAGGATTCATTCTTGATTTAGAGTTGGAATAAAGCATTCCAGGGTTGAGTAAATGATGCATGGACGCAAGCTTATAACTCTCCAGTCGTTTTCTATCAGTATAGTTTATAGTGTTGTAAATAGTCTTGTTTTAAGTGTGTACTTGTTGTGATTATTTAAAGTTTGGAAAATGTAAGACCGTCTGAGTTTCTTGCTGGTTCTTCTCACGACAGAGGTTTATCATTTGTGAACCAGTATAATAAAAGATTGTAATTTACCTTGTGTTTAATTATGTGCGTCCATGCATAGTATACACCTTTGTAAGTAGATACGATCAGTAGCTAGGAATTGAATATTCACCCCCCCGTTCTCGGCTGTCCCTCCGACATATATAATAGACTATTCCGGCCAACTTTCCATGATTTAAGTCCAAATTGATTATTCAGCTAATATGTGACTGTTTTATTTAATTATTATAAAAAAAAAAAAAAAAATTTATTCGATATCTTAAAGTTTTTAGTTACATTAATAATTGCGCTGGCGCCTCTTTTTAAGTATGCAAGATACTTGTGATAAGAGAGCACCACTCTTCCACTTTTGTTACAAATCATTAGGTCGTAGGTTTTTATACATAATAATTAATAGTATAGTAATTTAGTAAAAGTAGTGGTAACAAATCAGTGCAATTTACAATTATTTTCAGAAATTTCGAACAACTCGGACAATTGAGGCAGCTATGACTACTCTAGGCAATTCCCTTAAATGAATTATTATCAAATTAGTTGTACAAATTTGTTAGGATTTATGTCCGACTAACCTAAAATAGCTCTGGAGAAATATATATTATGCTGTCTACACAAAAAAAGGATAATTCAAATGTCGATTTCGTACCGAAATTGTGGTGTGAATTTAAACTGTTGACTGTGTTAACAAAATTTCTTCATAATCATAATGCTCATGACATGAACCAATGAACAGAGCACAGGGATAAATAGGCATGAAAAACTCACCTTTAACACTGTATTCAAACTCGATCCTGCAGCCAAGCTCACTGAGAAATTCTAGAAGCATGCCATTACAGGCGATGTCGAGGCTGGATCGCACCACTGTGGGACGGTTCTTGTCGCCCAGGTCTGGCTGACCGATGTAGCGGAGCTGGAACGGCATGTCGCGTGCGTCTAGGGCTTTGCGCACTCGTAACATCAGGGGTGCTGTCTGAAAGTGAATGTGTAGATTTTTAAAATGCTGAATTACGTTTTAAATGCTGAACTAGTATTCCATGTTTTTTTCCAACATTTAGTGTTATTCAGAAGGGTTAGAGGTCTTCACCGCTTGACTAGCTAAGAAAAATAATTATTAATGTATAGATGCTTTTTGGAATGTTGTTATAGCACATTTAAATACACAACTCCCATCGGACTTCAAAATTATTAGTTTGGTACAAGAAATTCCAAGACTGGAGACATATTCATTTCCTTTTATGGCTGCTTTGGGGAAAGCAGAGTTTTCGTTATATTCACTCCACTTTCACTCCATTGATATAACCTCAAACAGCTGGAGTAGTCAGTGAATACACTACTAAATCATTTTGAATATTTTATTGCAAATATTAAACTTATGTTTTTCTACAAGATAATTCAGTGTGCAATGTATCACCACATTTTTACAACTTTGCTTGTCATAACTCCCATAGCTATACTATTCTTCCATGTGTCTGATTAGTGTTTACATTAGAGAAATTCATTATGCTTTAATGTTTAAGTTTTAAAACTTAAAACTACCATCCAATATTGAATTTTAAATCTTATGTTAGGGTAACATGGTATGAGGTAATATAATAAAAATCACGCTATATACATATAGAATTAAAACATAGCAATAAGGAGACAATAAAATCTCAGTAACAATAATGGAAAACAAGTGGGACATTACATTAGGCACCCCTTTAAACAGTTACATATTTTGTATAAACCTAATTTTATTGAAGTAGGTATAATTAAAAGTCAAGTCTAATGAATTGTCTAATATCAAAGTTACATCAGAAACATGTTCAGTCAAGTGCAAAAATAAGTATCGAAAGAATCCGTTCATAAATATGTTACGACGTTCTTATTACACAGAATTAGAGTGCACTGGGACATATTTTTGAACGTTTTTGTATACCCCTTATTTTGTCTTCGACTGTTCATTGTTCAACCATGAATGACACAACTCCCATTAATATGCTAACAATTAATATAAACTCCAATAGTAATGTAATAGAAAAATAGAATTGTAGTTTATAGTAGCTTTGCAGTGCCAGGTTTAACAAATTGACAACAAACAATAGTACATTGTGCATCAAGGGAGGTAGGTACGGAATTACTAACGAGAGTGTTAGGGACGGAGCTATACTAAGGATTGAGAGGTGAATATCACTATCTCATTTCTTAGTAGTTCCGTCCGTAGGGATGAAACTTGCGTAAGAACTCACAGGTGTAATACCGGCCTAAACCCTTAGGTGCATATGGTATCACATATTTTATTTCTGAAATGACGTAAGTAAACAAGCGATGCTAATGAGAACTCTGTTGCTCAGTGTGACAGTTACAATTGATTACTTATTTCGACATGTGTCGTTTCGGTCGTATCGTTTTTGATACTGTATGCACCTAAGGGTTAACATAGTATAGGGCTCATGATGGCCGCGCATGTATTGTGCTGCGCGTCACTTTCTGACTTCCATACCTATTTATTAAAACGATAAACATGGGACAAGCTGGTATTATTTATCTAACAGATACATTTTATCCAAGGATGGTGGAACAGGGTGCTTAGACAAGTTGCCAATCGCTAGCGCTTAGTCGTCAATCGTAAACGAAAGGCGAAACTGTCTTTGTCGCACTAATATGAAAGAGTGACAGAGAGGGAAAACTACGATACGCTACTAAGCGTTAGCGATTGGCAACTTGGCTAAGCATCCAGGTCATTAAGAGTATATTTTATTGGACAGGTGCTAGCCCCCCAGGGCCAGGACGCGATAGCGGAGGACATGCGCGCGTTCGCGGACCAGCTGCGGCCGCTGGTGCAACTCGACAAGATCGACTACAAGCGCCTCGGCCACATGACATAGCCCATGTTCCTGGCTTAGGCCGTGCGCCTTAGCCACTCCCGCTGGGAGGCCTCTTGGTGCCGTTGCATCTGTTTTACCTCGTTCGTATCGTTTCACGCTTGCATGTAGTCCTACACTGTTATCCCCTTATTCAAAAACGTCGCCTAACTTAGCAAGCCGCTAAGTATTGTTTGTCCCTTTCGGCCGTATATAGTCATATTGATAAAATCGAAAGGGACAAACGATACTTAGCGGATTGCTTGTCAGCCTCCGTAGCCTAGTCGGAAGTGACCCTGCCTACGAAGTAAAAGACGGGAAATCTCGCAGCGATATACTATCGCACCAATCATGTGCTAAGCGTACAGGTCATTAATAGTACATTGTGCATCAAGGGAGGTAAGTACGGAATTACTAACGAGAGTGTTAGAAGAGAGGCTTTTATGACTCGAGTTAGTATTCCGCTTACCTACCGTGATGCATACAATGTTTTTCATCACACTTGCCGACAAAAAAATAAGTTTTAAGACATAATATTATTAAATGACGTACTGACATTTCTATTACTCCCTAGGGAATATCACTTTTCTATTACTCCCGCTACGCGCGCAAGCAATGGCGCGCTTAGACAGCAAGTGTGATGAAAAATTTTATTTTGTGTTTCAATTTATACTACAAACGCAACACAGCTAAAATTACTTTCAATTATCTAAATTGTTTATATATTTGGAACAACTAATGACATGTAATAGTATCCATACTTAAAAAACTGCCTTGCAATGTAATTACCATGTTACACCAGAGTGAATAGTCATATACCTTGTTTTTCTGAATCTGAAGAAGCATTTGTGATGTGTGTTGGATACAATATCTTCATATGGTGTATTTAGACCAAACAAGCATTTGCTCATGCTATCCCCCACTCTACGAAATTCCTTTGTTACACAAAACGTGATTCGTCAAAATTCGTTTATTTCGTAGAATGGGGGATAGAATGAGGGAATACTTGTTAGGTCTAAATGCACCTATAGGTGCAATGCAATATTACTTGATTCATTTATATGTGGACAGGTTGTGAACTTGGATATAATAGACAATAATTTAGCGCTAATGCATGGTGTCTGGTGTTTATTCAGCGAGTTATTAGTTGACTTATGTTCTCCAGCCAGTAGCAAATGTGACCTTAAATCTATGCTATTGCCAACCATAATGTGGCAATGATACACATTATACAAAAGAAATGGTAATATTTAAGTAAAAGCGCACCTGTTGATTAGGGTCTCGTAAACTAAAACAGACTTCTTGGTCGTCAAAAGTCTCAGGGCCAGCGTCAACATTATCACACAAACCGCGAAGCCGGTGCAGCAAAACCTCCACAGCAGAGTCCAGTACAGAACCCTGCCATACATACAAAAATATCATGACTTATCCTTAATAAAGGTAGAACAATGTAAATAACAGAAATGCATTTTTACCTGCAGTAAGTATTCTTGGTTAGGGATGATATTAGCCTTTAAAGCCTGCGTTAGGCTGTCCGTAGCAGTGATGGGAGCTGCATTTGCAGCAGACATTATTATTCGTTTTATTCCCTTTGCGTTTGACAAATTATTTTATTCAATAAACCCAAATCTCACGCGCAAACGATTCACTTTTTCCACTATTCAGTTTTTGCTTTGCCCACCATGGTCGCCTATCTTGTGTTGGTTGTGTCAATTGTCAATCTGTCATTTGTTAACATTCTCTATGGTTGTTTAAAAATTTTTATTCAAGTAGTAGCATTAGTAGGGTATTTTCAAGGCATGGTCAGAAGTGCCAACACAAAACTAAAATAAATTAAACGTCATGTCTGATGTTTTGTGGTATAGTCTATGGCCTTCCCACAAATGTCAACCTCATGGTGAAATACCTCAAATCAAAAACAAATCATTTGTTTACTGTCGTGAATAATTTCACTAAACCTGTGAAAATATTTGATTTGCTGTTAAAGATGTCTGGCCGTGTTTCTATTAGATTAGCATCCGAAAGGGTGAATCATAGTGTTGCCTCTAGCACAGATTTACCCAGGTTTTACACGCCAGGCGAGGTTATAACTGGCATGCAAGATTTTATGCGGTAAGATTATTTAACTACATTCATACAATTTACAGTCAAGGAAATTTAAAACCCTATTTGGTTTTTCTAGTGGTCATGGAACATCATCAGTTGGCGACAATCTTGTGGCGTCAGTGGCTGGCGTCATGCAAAAAGTAAACAAGCTGATCTGCATTCAGCCCATTCGCAGCCGGTACGTCGGCGAGATAGGTGACGTAGTTGTTGGGCGGGTCGTCGAAGTTCAACAGAAGCGATGGAAAGTGGAAACCAATGCACGTTTGGATTCAATATTGCAGCTGTCAGCTGTAAACTTACCTGGTGGAGAACTGGTAAGTCTTTAATATATTTACTATGTTCAGTTCTACTCGCTGGGTCATTTGATATTGGTTTTACTATTTTGATCTTATATTGGCCGCATGGTTGCTCAATCTCTAACATATTAATATGTTTTATGGTGTAATCTGCCTAGTTTTACATAGGTTTATATTGAAACTGTGTCTTTTATTACTATGGATAAAACAACACAGTGCAAAGTAAGTTCTTTATTATTTTCTTCAATTGTTATATGTAATCTTAGCATTCACCACTTTAAATATTATTTATGAGACACATTCCTGACTTGTCTTGCAGTAGAATTATGTGATTGGGTTTCTGTATGAATGGTCGTATTTTAGCGTCGCAGGTCTGCTGAAGATGAGCAAATGATGAGAAAGCATTTACAAGAGGGGGACCTGATCAGTGCAGAAGTGCAGAATGTGTTTCATGATGGATCTTTATCATTACATACCAGGAGCTTGAAATATGGAAAGGTAATATCAGATTAACATTACTGTTGCTTTAACACATTCATCACAGGTTCTGTTGCAGTCTGTTCTAACACTTGCAAGCAACTTCAATTAAACACTGGAGTGCCAAATGACAAACCTGTCACAAGCCCTTTGGACTATGATTTAAAGCAATTAAAACTTAGTTGTTGCTAAGCATGCCAACTCATTGTGCCTAGGTTGACTTTATTAGAGAAAATAATGACAGTACTTTGTAATTTGTTTTTGATTTGTAATTTTAGTACATAATATAAGTGATATTTTTCACATTGCAGTTGCCCCAAGGTATGCTGGTAAAGGTATTCCCATCATTGATAAAGAGAAGAAAAAACCATTTCCACAATTTGCCCTGTGGCATTTCAATGATAATTGGCAACAATGGCTACATATGGCTCACCCCTCAGCGGCAGGACATCATGGCAGAAGAGAATAAAGAAGAAATCCAAAATTATGAAAATCAGGTTATTATTGTTTGCTATAAACTTTTTATCAGCTTTTACTCATTGCTGATGGCATTAACAAACAAACATAGAAGTTATTTAATAAAATCCAAGTGATCAAAATCAAAACTATGCTTATTTTTAATAACATCATGTCTTGTACAGTAGAGTTGAATTAAGGTGAAGAAATGTGTACATATTTATAAATTCAATGGTGCCAGTCAAAGGAGATGTCTGGTTGCCTAACTATATAGCATCTTA